>PVIC010000547.1:0-117626 GCA_004025085.1 Thryonomys swinderianus | reverse complement strand
CATTATATGTGGTAACCGGGGATCGAACTCAGGTCCTTGCGCTTGCGAGGCAGGCGCTGGAACCACTGAGCTATCCCTCCGGCCCGGTGTTTCCCCTTTGAGGGCATTCGCTGGGGGCTCCTGGGCACCTGCCACCACACAAAGTGTCCAGGTGAGATGAAGGTATTAGATGTATAGTGGATGGAACAGTGCTGACAATATAGTTAGTTAGATCTGTGAGATCACAGTCAGAATAACCATGAGGATTACATTTGTTCCTTTATTTAAAGGTTGGAGAATAGTCCCCAGTACATATTAAACACATGATGTATGGTGGCCTTCCCTAGCACCTGTGTGTGTCATAAAGCATGGTTGTGATATAGAACATCTGGTTCTGTGTGAATGATACCAGGGTGTCCTCCAAAACCTCAGAGGCCAGGCTCAGATGGAGTGCCACAGATGGCTTGGTGTCAGGTGGGGTCTAGTGAGAAGAGGAGGGTCACTGGGGTGTGCCTTGGAGGGTCTACTTCCTGTCCTGGCTCCACCCTTCACTTTGTTTCCTGTCTACCATGAGGTGATTGGCTTTCCTGCCAAGGCCCTCCCACCATGCCAAGCACCATCCATGGACTGAACCTGTACAGCAGGAGTCAAAACAAGCTTTTTCTTTACATTATGGGTGTTGAGTATTTTGTCCCAATGATGAGGAAAGTGACAGACCTTAGACCCCTGTCACCAGTCTACAATCAATGGCCTGTCCTACTCATGGTCATGAGCTTGACCTCTCAGGGTGTGACTACCCAGCATCCCTGGCCACCAGGCACCAGGAGATGAGTGAGAGATGCATCAGGCACTGCCCAGAGCACTGGAGGTCCCTGGAACCACATCATCTGCCCAGAGAACACACTGGAGACACCATGGGCTCCTCATCCAGGCCTTTCTCCAGCTGCCTCATGAGTGGGAATTCCTACTGGGTGCCCAGGGGTTATTTTTGAGCACACGAAACATGTTTAGCAAATGCCCAAACTGGGTATCTTTCATGGAGGATGCTCTCTTCTTTGGCACCAGATGATTTTGCCTTACAACAAAGAGGCCCCAGCTTTCCTGGGTAAAGGTTTACAAAGCCCAGGCTTGCAGCATCCTGGGAACAAAATTCAGAAGTTTCATGGAACCTGTGATTGGGAACAAGGTCCTCCTTCCCTGCTAGCCATGGGGCCTTAGGCCACTTGTCATCCCTCCCTGGTCTGCATTCTATTCTATAGGGCACAGATAGTAGAAGAAATGACAGGTGGAGAGTGCTTTGGGCAATGCCAGCCGCTGTGCTCATGGGCAGGAGCAATACTGTTATTGATGCTGTATTTGTTGGGAATGGTGTGGCCATGGGCTGGCCAGTTCCTGTCCCCAGCGTCTCCCTTAGAAGAGGACCCAAGTATCCCTGAAGGGACTCAACCCTAAATAGTGGGAGAACTGAGGCCAAGAAGAAGGGAGGGCAGCTCATTTCCATACTAAGGTTGCCAACTCCCAGCCACTGCTCTCCCTTCCATCTGCCAAGTGCTAGGCCCTCTGTGCCCGCCTTTCCTCTTCTGCCACCCACACAGTCACCAGCACAGCCGGGAGATGTACAGGAGCGTGGGGTCTCTCACTGCTCAGTTCCCAGCTGCTGGCATGCTCGGTCTCTGCAGCGAGTCAACATGCCACTCGGAGCTGGCCCTGCAGCAGATGGCGCAGCAGAACGGGGCTCAGAGGCTATTTTTGACTGAATAAGTCATTGTGCAAGCGCATGGTGCTCGCTGGTGGCGACCATGGTGTGGGGCATGGGGCAGCCTTTGTCTCATGGCCTCGGGAGCCCCACAGCCTGGGCTCCGATCCTGGCTTGGCCGCTGTGAACAGTGTGCCCTGACTATGTGGTCTGCCTCAAGATCCCGGTCGCGAGGTCAACAGATCTTATTTCACCAGTTTGATAGGCAGGTGACCCTCAGCAGGGGAGGCAGACATCTTGGTAGGACTTTAGTAGCTGGTTTCCCCTGGAGAGGAGAAGGCATGAGGGCAGAAAACAGAAGTGCCCCTGGGAGCTGTAAAAGGAGTCTGGGATGGAGCTGTTCCTGGGTGGAGCCCCTGCTCCCAAGTGCCAGCTGAGTGGCCCTGCCCAGTGCGCAGCTGGTGGTGGGAGCAGGGCCAGGCCTGGGAATATGAAGACCCCCCAGAGCTGGCTCCTTGTTCCCTCTGAGTGGTCCGCCCTGGACAGGGGCTGGTGGGGCAGACTCCAGGGAAGGAGGCCTAGGCTGGAGTGAGGAGCAGGGACTCGGTGGTGCATCAGGGAAGGAAGCTGCAGGGAGGAGGTAAAAGGCTGCATCTCAGCTGCTTCCTCCCTCTCTTCCCGAATTTGGTTTGTGAGGACTTCTCAGACACGGAACCCCCTCTTGGGGACCAACTAGCTGTGCGGGTGCTGGGAACAGAAGAGAGTCCCACACAAGGGATGCACAAGCTGGTTTTCTGAGGCTGAAGCCCTGTGTGCTGGCAAGCTCTCCTGTGTGCCGTGCCCACAGCAGACGCGGGGAAATAGGAGCAACACAGAGAAGAGCAGCTTGGCCCCCATGCTGACTTGCGGGGGACCCTGTACCTGTTGGCATTATCCTGTTTTCCTGCACCACAAACTTTGATAGATGCACACTCTCCTGTGCTCAGTAATATAATTTACTTCATTCTCCATGACTGGGCATTTACAGTGTCCTGATTATTACTGTGTTTTTCAAAAGAATAAAACTGTAATGAACACCTATGTGATTATCATCTACATTTACAATTATTGCCATTAGAAAGGGATCTAAAAAAGTGCAATTGCATGATCAGAAACTGCCAATTCTTTCCTTTTATTTATTTATTTATTTATTTATTTATTTATTTATTTATTTATTTATTTATTTATTTTGAGACAGGGTCTTGCTTTGTAGTTCAGACTGGCCCTGAGCTCACTATGTAGCCCAGGCAAGCCTCGAACTCAGCAACCCTCCTGTCTCTGCCTCCCGAGTGCTGGGATTACAGGCATGAACCACCATGCCCAGCATTGTATGTGTTTATCAGGGATCAAACTCAGGACCTTGCGCTTGTGAGGCAGGTTTTAGAACCACTAAGCTAAATCTCTGGCCCAATTCTTTCCTTTTTAAAAAATAACATTTCTATCTGGCAAAAGAAATTATATCACATGTATGCTGTTTTAACTAACAATGTATATTGTGAAACCTGCAACCCGATAAAGAGCATACCACCAATAATTTGCTAGTAACATTTCTGTCCCACTCCAGCCTCCTGCCTCTCCCAAAGAAAACAACCCGGCCCTTTCTTAAAAACAAAACAAAACCAGTTTTGTCTCATGAGTATCTATTTCACAGCACATGTTTCATCTGCGAAATGGGAGTGTGTATCCTATGTAGCCTTATGAGACTGACTTCGCTCAGACAGCACAGTGTTTCTCAGACTGGCCGTGGGGCTCACAGAGCAGCAGCTGACACATTTTTCACTGCTGTATCATAGTTCTCGGCATGAGGAAGTCACAGTCTACTGTTGCACCCTCTTACTGGTACATCAAAGGTTTGTCCCCAGGGTTTGTCTTCCTCCAGCAAGGTCGCAGGGAACATGGGGTCTTTGGGGCACTTGGCTTAGGACGGAGACAAAGGAGGAGAGGCAGATTGGGGTGGAACCAAGAGCTGAGATCACACACATCTAAAGAGAGCCCTCTACAGCTGTGAGCTGACACAATGGAGGGGCCTGCAGGCACCACAGTCCTATGGGCCAGGCTGAGCCAGCCTGTGCTGATCCAGGGTATGGCCACCAATGGCCGTGATGGCACAATGAGCAGAACCCTTTCCTGGTCCCACTTCAAGGAAGCAGGCGCATGAGTTGTCAGGGAGCCCTTCTTAGCCTCAACAGCTGGCTGTCTATGCTCCGCAGTGTGTGGGCCCACACTGGTGCTGGACAGACTTATGGCTGAAGGACAGACCCATCGGTTCCCCTCTGTATTCCAGGCTACGTTGGGACAGGATGGTCTTTCTGGAACTCCTACGTCTATAATCACTGACCCAAACCCTTACCCTCTTTCCAGTTGTTCCTTTGACTCTGAACAATGTAACACTTCCTACTCAGGTGCTTCTGTAGGCAGAAGATCCACCAGCCCTAAGGCATCCTATGGTTTTCTATGCCTTTCTTTGCCTCAGTCATGTGACTGTGAGGACTGGCCCTAGTTTTCTACTGCTAGTAGTGATAAAAATTTCCTTTTTAATAGGTGTGTTTAAGTTTCAATCAAGTGAGTTACAAAATTATGAGGTCAGAGGGACAGTTAGTGTGTTATAACAGTCATAATCTATTACATGAGGTTTGGAAAATACTGAGCTTGATCCGCTGTTCTCAAGTTTTTTTCTCAGGACACTCAGGACTTCTGTCTCAATCTTCAAACTATTGAGGACCCCCAAGAGTGTAGCTTATGTGGCTTATGTCTCTCCATACTCACCATCTTAGAAATTAAAACTGAGATTTTAATAATAATAGCTGGGTTCTCATCTGTATATGCCAATCAGTTGTGGGTTTTGGTTGATGTGTATGAAGGAAGGTCAGCCTCATGTGGATGTGTGAAAAGGAGGAAGATGGAGGAGTGTTTTCATGGCCCATTCAGATCATTCAGACAACCTTCCCTACCACAGCCAAATTCAGTAAGTACTGTCTGCATTCACTAGGGCTGTTGTAGCAAGTACAGTCCCACCGAGTGGGTGGCTGAAACAATAGATATTTCTTTTCCCACAGTACTGGAAGCTGAGAGTCTAAGACCCAGGCATCTGCAGTTTTGCTTTCTCCTGAGGCCACTCCACTTGCCTATGTATGGCACCTTTTCCCGTGCCTTCTCAGGCTCTCCATGCCTACCCAACCCTGCTATCTTCTGTATATCCAAATTTCCCCTGCTTAAGTGGACACCATGACCTAATTTTCCCTCATTACAGTTTTAAGGATTCATATCTCTAAACATGGTCA
The DNA here is from genome assembly GCA_004025085.1 of Thryonomys swinderianus. NCBI lineage: Eukaryota > Metazoa > Chordata > Mammalia > Rodentia > Thryonomyidae > Thryonomys > Thryonomys swinderianus. The sequence continues at coordinate 112,631 of PVIC010000547.1, read as the reverse complement.
TATTCTGAGGTACTGGGGTTTAAGAGTGAGCATATGGACTTGAGAGGGACATAGCTTAACCCATAGGAGATAGTGTCCTAAATTTTACTTTCATGGAGAATGCGAAGCTCTTCCAATGGACTTTTCATATAATGGGTTGGATTTCCCTTATCTAAAACTCTTGGGACCAAATGTGTTTCAGAGTTTGGAATTTTTAAGGTTTGGGGATATTTGTATAGACTGTATCAGTTGAACACACTTATGCAATAATTTGAAATCCTAACTGCTCTGAAATCTGAAATGACCATTGTATCTCCTCAGAAATTTTCAGAATTCAAGCATTTAGATTTCAGATTTTACATTAGAGATGCATAACTGTTACATTAAATTTCTTTCTTTCTTTTTTTTTTTCTTTACTACTTATACCTTGATGACTATTTTACCCACTATGGTGCCAGCCCCAGCAGGCATCATGTTCCACTAAAGAAACCTTACTCCAAGGCAAGGCCTCAAGATTTCAAAGAAGGTGCCCACCTAGTTTTCCAGTTTCAGTAAATTGGTTCTGCCTCAGGTCACTCAGCATCTTGTCAGCAGCTTCAGGGAGAAGATGTCTCTAAAGTCCATGGTTCTGTCCATGTCCACACTGAACAGGCCAGTACTTACCACCTCCAGTGTAAAACCAGGTGTCATGGGAATTGACAGGCACTTTAGAAAATGTGATTGGACCATGGCCTTTGTAAGGGTGTTTGGGATTCTCCAGCAAGGGTGCCTGGGATACTCCAGGCCCATTAGGGTATTTGTGAGAGGCCTCAGTAAGGAAGATGAAGTTGAGATACTTTTCTCCATTGCCAAAAACCTTGCACATTATATGCACAACAAACTTTGGGAAATGAAGAGAAAAGCAGACCAATGAGAGATCTGAGTCCTCAACAAAGAGCAGTGCTGAGTGTCCTAGGCTTTCTTTTTACCTCATATCCCCCGAGGTGAAGTTGAGAAGTGAGCGTGCCATCGGCAGGCCGAGAAAGCCCCAGAAGACGCTCATTCTCTCCAGCTAAAGAACCAAGACAGGCGACCCTGGCAGACAGTTTTAGATGGTAATGGTTCTCCACCCATACGCTGCAGGAAGCACTGCATCCCACCCAAGCCAGCAAAGGCCCTGTGTAAAAACTAGACATCCACTCTCACCAGGCTGTGAAACCCCAAGTCACCAACCCCACTACCACAGTGTCACAGACCAGCAAGAGCAGGACTTTCATCCCTGGTAGGTGGTAATGAGACCTCAGCCCACTCAGCATGGTGTCAGAGGACAGCTTCCGGAGCTGTCACGGGTCCTCCTCCCACTCCAGCCAGGTGTCCATGGAGGCCCAGTAGGGAGCTGGATTGCCCAGCACTTGCTCAGCAGAAATACTCCCCGGGTTTCAGTGGAGGCCAACTGGGGAGCAAGGTTCCTACCCACCACACTTACCTCAGTTAGCAAGCAAACCCTCTCTCCTCCTCTGCCGTGAAACACTGGAGGAAGCTGCCTGAAACAGAAGTGTTAGTTAGACAAGACCTACAGTCTCCTGACAAGACACCTCTACTGTCCATGTCTACTCTGAAGTTCACCTGCCATACAAAGACCAGGAAAACCTCCAACCCACTGAAAGAGAAAATAAATAAACACCAACATTGACATGACTGATATTAAGAATTACCTATCAAAATTTCATAGCAGCTCTCTTAAAAATGCTTCCAAGAATGATTGTGAACACAGTTGAATCATACACACAAATAGAAAGTCTCAGTAAATGGAGATAGAAGAACTAAATACCTTTTCTTATTGAATTCATTATTTGTACATTTTATATACAGTTCACAATCACTCTCAACATTGGGGAATTTGCTAAATACCTTTTAAATGTTTTCATTAGTCAATGTTTGCAGTACACAATTATTGTGTTCCTTGTTGGGAGCTCGTACATGTACATAATACTTCTTCATTCTTTTTTTTTGTGCCCTTTCTCTTCCCTCAGACCTACCCCTCTATTTCTCTTGATTCCCATCCCTTTTGCAAAAGATCTATCTCCCTATTTTCTATTATCTATCTTTTATTTTGCTCTTTATAGTTTAACTTTCTCATATAAGACAAACCATGCAATGTATAAGCTTATGTGTCTGATTTATTTCACTTAACATTATTGGTCTCAAGGTGTATCCATTTTCCTGCAAATGAGTCAAGTTTATTTTTCTCTATGGCAGAGTGGTACTCCATTGTGTGTAATACCATCTTTCCTATTTCCTTTCATCTTTTGATGGACACCTAGGCTACTTCCAGATTTTGGCTATTATGAATTGTGCTGCTATAACATGTATGTAGCCCTGTAATATAATGTCATAACTCTTTTGGGAAGCTAACTGGAAGGAAAATAGCTGGGTTGAGTGGAATTTCTAGTTTTAACTTTTGAGGAATCACCATACTGATTTCCATAGTGGTTGTACTAGTTTACATTCCTACCAACAATATATAAGTGTTCCTTTTTCTCCCTGCAGTGTCTCCAGCATTTGCTATTATTTGATTTCTTGATGATAGCCATTCTTTCTGGGGTACGATGGAAGCTCAGTATTGTTTTAATTTGCATTGTTCTAACAGTCAGAGATACTGATCATTTCTTCATGTATTTATTCGCCATATGTATTTCATCTGGAAAGTGTCTCTTCATTTCAGTTGCCCCTTTATTGATGAACCAAATAAATATTAGAACTGAAAAGTACACCTGAAATTTTTTTAATTCCATAGATATGCTTATTAGTAGACAAGAGAAGACAGAAGAATCATTAAACTGTAATATAAAGTGATAGAAATCACCTAAATTAATAAAAGAAAATAGACCAGCTAAAAATCAAGAGCCCTCAGGGCTGGAGATTTAGCTCAGTGGTTCCAGTGCCTGCCTCGCAAGCACAAGGTCCTGAGTTCAATCCCTGATAACCACATACAGTGCTGGACATAGTGACTCACGCCCACCAGCAATCAATACCACATACCACAGTGCTGGGTGTGGTGGCTCACGCCTGTCATCCCAGCACTTGGGAGGCAGAGACAGGAGGATTGCTGAGTTCGAGGCTTGCCTGGGCTACATAGTGAGCTGAGGGCCAGCATGAACTACAAAGCAAGACCCTGTCTTAAAAAAAAAAAAAATCAACAGTCCTCATTGGTTAAAAACTGCCAGAGACCCTAATTTGCAGAACAAGACAAGGATATAAAATTTCATCACTTAAATTCAACATAATACTAGAAATTGTAGCCAGTCCAATAATTCAAGAAAAGACACACACAATGCAGCGGGAGAAATAAAACCACTCCTATTTGTACATGGCTTGATTATCTACCAAAAAATTCCAAGCAATATCCAAACAAATATAAGAAATAAAGAAAACCCTGCAGAACTTGTTAGTTCGAGATACAATTTAAGCATATAAAAATCTGCTATATTATATTAAAAACATTTATGAGGTTACCAAAATTAAAAATACAGTGCTATTTATAGTACTCAGAACAATGAAATGCTTGGGCATAAGTTAACAAAATACAGTGTAGGGAACAGGGGACATACTACAACTTTTGTAGTTAAGTTTTAGTCTCCTGTGAGCCCAACAGCACAGGATGAATTAATTAATAAATAGTCAGAAATGAGATTTAGAGAAGAAGCTGAGCTTGGTCCTGTGCTACTCTGGGTAGGAAAGACGGCCTCTTACACCCTACCCCCACCCTCCCCATCACTGCCTTGCCACACCTTTTATTATGTATATCTTGATTAACAAAAGATTCAGAGGGCAGGACAGACACTGGCAAAAGACCTTGAGAAATTATGTAGATGAAGGTCCTAGTGTAGTTCTTCCCTGGAACATCACAGCGGTCACTGCGGCTGGTACCACTGCGGTCTTTATTGTTATCTGAGGTGAAGATAAAAGTCCCCAGGTCTGGACATGCCACAGCTGGGTCCACAGGCAGGAAAGCTCCACCCAGTCACAACAGTGCAGTACGACTGCTCCTGACAATACAGGATTTATGTGCTGAAAACTATAGACTCTAAGCCAGCCATGGTAGAACACAGCTGTAATTCCAGCAGTCCTGGAGGCAAAGGCAAGACAATTACAATTTGGGCAATTCTGGGCAATTTAGCTACCTAGTAAGCCTCTGTTTCAGAATAAAAAAAGGCATGAGGACATACTCAGTGCCAAAGGCCTGGTTCCAACCTTCAGTACTGAGAACTGATAAGCCACTAATGAAAAAAGTCAAATAGCTAAGTAAGTGAAGAGACATAGTGCTGTGTTCATGAATGGAAGACTCAACACAGCAAAGATGTCAGTTCTTTCAATTCCTTTCAAAATACCCCAAAATATGTTTGTAGAAAGGATTATTCTAAATGTATATGGTAAGTAAAAAGAAAGTGCTGAAATAATTTCAAAGACATAAAGTTAGAATAATCTGTTTATCAAGTTTTGAGATTCATTATATAGAAATGAAGCTTGTGTGTTGGTGCCAGGGTGATCACTCAAGCATGTGCGGTGAAGGAAATGAGTCCACATGATGTTGCCTGGTGCCCGAGCAGTGAGACCTCCAGAGCCAGTAACTAACTATACTCACAGCTTCAAGCGGGTCTAAGTCTCAACCGCGCATGAGCACTAACTCTGAGGGGACTGTGAGCTTAAAGGCAAAATGTAAACCATGAGGCTTCTGGAAAAAAGAAAAGCAAGAGCAGAATCTTCAGGTTTTAGGCTGAAGCACAGAGTTCTTAAGCTGGACAGGAGAAACATGATCCAGAAAAGCTAAACAAATATTTTAAAACAAAATTAAAATGTTGGGGGTTTAACCCCACACTTTAAAAAGAGAATGAAAAGGAAAATTATAGACTGGGAGAAAATATTTGCAAACTGTAAAATCTGACACGGTGCTGACATCTGGCATATAAGAGCTATCAGAATTCAACAGAAAAAAATCAAACAATTCAATTAGGAAGTGAGCAAAAGACACGAAGAGATACATCTCTACAGAGGATTTACATATGGCAAGAAAGCATATGAAAAGATGTTCAACATCTTTAGCCAAGAGGGAAATGTAAATGAGGATGTTGGTGTGAGAAATGCACACACCTATCAGGATGACTAAGACAGAATAACAACATGCTACACAATGATGAGGACGCGGAAATTCTGCAACTCAGAAGCGGCTGGCAGGAGTGTGAAGTGGTACAACCTCTCTAGGAAACAGGCTAGCAGTTTTGTGTGAATTCACAAGTGTGCATGCTCGTGTGTGCGTGTGTGTGTGTGTTACCGAGGACTGAACCCAGGACCTTCACACGGGCTATATCCCCAGCCCTGGTGAATGACTTTTTGTCTTAAGACAAGATCTCACTTAGTTGCCCATGGTGGACTTGAACATGCCATCTCTGCCTTGGCCTCCCAGCTTCCTGGGGGAGCAGGTATGTGCCTCTGTGCCCTGCTCCAGGAACAAGAGTTCAAACAAACTGTGGCACACGCACACATATGGAATACTGCTCAACAGCCAAAAGGGATGAAAGGGATGAATTTCTAGAGAATTATACTGACTCAAAAGGAAAAAGAACCCAAAAAGGTCACATATTACCTGATTCTCTTTATATGTCATTGAAAGAACAGTATTACAAATAATAGAAAACAAGTTAACGGTTGGCAGGATGAGGGCGCCAAGGAAGCATTGTGGGGGGTGGTTTTGTATTTTGACTGCGGTGATGACTGTGTAGCTCACACGTGCAAATACACATAAAACTGACCAAACCCGAGTAAGCACTATCAATGGTCTAACGTCACATTCTGGCTTTAATATTACTCTGTGTTAACTTTGCAAGTGGCCGGGGAAGTCCACAGGCCTCCCTGTACATCTGTTTGCAATTTTCTCTGAACTGATAACCATGTAAAATTAAAAGTGAAAAATAAATGAATGGATAGAAGGTGGATGGGTGGACAGATGTGTTTATAGATCAATCAATTGATGCAATTGATGGACTGAGATATAGATAGATAGATAGATAGATAGATAGATAGATAGATAGATAGATAGATAGATAGATAGATAGACAAATAGACAGATATATAGACCGGCAGGCAGGCAGGCAGACAAATAAATAAAAGCCTCCAAGAGAGACACAGTTGGCTTCTACTGCTATTTTTGAGACCAAGAATGAAGGTTCTTAATGCATATTATATTGCACTTGCCCCCTGCAAAAATCCTGACAGACATTCTCTCCATAGCCCAGCAGGGGAAATAGAGGCTTAGAAAAGGTTATTTCACCTGCCCAACCAAAGGCCAGCATATCTCATTCCACCACATCCCTCTAATGGAGCCCTATCCTGGCCCTGGCCAGAGAGAGGACCTGCTCCCCAAAAGGACTCTGGGCTGAGAGGGCAAAGGCCAGAGCTCGGTCAGCCTGGGGGTGCTTCTACTTCTCCCCCACCCACGTCCCACCCAGTGCAGCATCCAAGGGACACTCTTGTTCCTCCTTGTCCTGAATCCCTATTGGATCACCCAGCCCTGACCAGTGCTACTTGGCCCCTTTCTGGGGTTCAGCCTTGTCCACCAGTCCCCGGGGCCCAATTTGCAAACCCTGCTGCTCTCGTTGAACCAGAAGACACAGCAGTGTGATTTGCAGATGGTTTCTTCTTGGGAGAGAGGGCAGCCTGAGGAGGACCTATGGTGTGCGTGGTGGGCTTGTTAATGAAAGGTCAGCTGAGCAGCAGTGCAGAGTATCTGAACGTAGCCCCTGGGAGAATCCCTGGAATCTTGTCTGCATTTGAATGGGGAGTATGGCACAGCACTTGGAAGAAGGCAGCATCACACTGACATCCATGGTGGATGGCTATAAATCTAGGCATCCTCACTGGTCCTGAGGGTCCCATGTACACCTCTGCCCTGGGACTATGGACCAGTGCCCACAAGAAAGGCTAGCAACTCACCTGGTCCTGGGTCATTCTCCCGGCAGGACTACGCCCGGAGCCTGAGAGGTGGGTGGCCAGGTGGCTTCTTGTGATTTGTGCAAAAAGCTCAGACAGAGGGCAGTGCTGACAGCTGGAGGGCAGCAGTATGTTCAGTGGTTATTAAGATCTTGGGGGCCAGGCTCAAGCCTGGATTCAGAATACTAGTTCTGCAATTTGAGCAGCTCTCTGGGCCTCAGTTCCGTCATCTATAAAATGGGAACAACAGGTATCTTTTAAACATCAACAAAGATAACCCACATGAGGTGCTTAACAGATCAGCTGGAAATAGTTGTTCAGTAAATACTTGAATTCGTAGACATGCCTACCCTGTGGTAGAGGCATGAAGCAGCCCTCTCTCTGGGGTCAAAATGCTGCTCAGCCATGCAAAGCCAGCACATACAGAGGCTCAGCTGGGATTTGCTGAAGCCCTTTCTCTGAGCCACTGTTACTACCTTGCTTCATGAAGCTGGTGTCATGGTTATGCATGAACTTGGATTCTATGCCTTGTGCGCCTCCATTCCCACCATGTTGGGAATCAGAGCTTGTGTTCCTCATTTCTTCCCATTAGTTTCAACTTCCCTTCCCGAAGCATGTTCTCCAACCTAGAGCTGAGTCAGCGCCCCTGAATGTTGGTGGGCCAACCCTTTTTCAGAAATGAGAAAACTGAGACCCAGAGAGAAGCAACTTCCCAGCCAGGATGCAAACCCACAAGCTTCCTCCTCCCCTGCCCCTCTGTTTGGAGGAAGATGAGCAACCCCAGATCCGAGTCAGGGAAGGAACAGACAGGCAGACCAGCTGTGGGCCTCTCCTCCACCCTCTGAGGTCTCCCAGACCTCTTGCCTCACTGAAGTTTGGCTTCTCACCCAAGTGCTTTGGGACTAACCAGATTGTTTCCAAACATATTGCATAATTACTCACATACTTATTTAATGCCATCTCTTGAATATTAAACAACCAATAATATGAAACAGAAACACAAGCATCTAAGCAGCAGCTCTGGGCAGGCATGAGTGGAGAAGGAGGGTGAGGAGAACTACTTCCAACCAGAGGGAAAGACGGGCCTCAGCTCTAGTTCTGAAGCATTGGGGGTGAATGAGGACAGCTCAGGAAGGAACAGAAAAGGTCACTGGTCTGTTGATGACCTTCCAGAGTTGGAAGTACATCAATCAGAGGTGACCCCACCATAAGCCCTGTGTTGATAGACTGTTCATCTTTGGGACAAAGTACTGGATAGATAGAACTTGAAGGAGCAGTTTGTTTGGCTCATGGCTTCAGAGTGTACAGTCCATGGTTAGCTGGCTCTGAGCATCATGGCAGAAGCAGGTAGCAGAGCAAAGCTGCTCATATAATGACACCAGGGAAGCAGAGCACAGGGCAAGAGCACCAAGGAGAGATATGCCCTCAAAAGGGATGTCCCCAGTGACTTATCTCTGCCAATGGCTTCTCCTTCTAACAGCACATTGGGCCAGCAGCAGCAGCAGCAGATCCAGCCAGGGAAGAGCACAGCATCCCTGCAGTCCAGTCACTTCTTCAGGAGTCACTCAGTCCAGTCAAGTTGACAGCTAAGATTAACCAGCCCAGGGTCCCTAGTGACCTCAAATTTCTCCAGGGAAGCTGTGGCAGACCTTTGCTCACAGTGGGCAGGAATCAGTCACATGAAGCTCAGTAATGGAAAGAGAGTCTGGAGTCACCAGCACTTCCTGGGAAGCAGGCTCTGCAACATGGCTCTTACCCTGTTGACCAGCCTATGACATTTGTAGCTGTATTGCTCACAGTTCACAGAAGGGGAACCCAGGCCACCTGCCAGTTCAATTAAATGCCTAGGATCACTCAGCTGGACGCACCAAAATAAGGATTCAAACCCAGTCTGCTCGACTCAGGGACAGACAGCTCTCAGTTCAGCTTGGTCAAGTGAACTCATAGTAACAGCAGTGGTAATACAAAGGAACCCTAGTAGTCACAAAACCCATTGCCTGCTCTGGGCCAAGCACTGTCCTTTAAAACTTACCCTGTAATCCTCCCAGACAGTCCTGTGAGATAGGCATGAACCTCATTCCCAACTCTAAACAGAAATGAACTGCAGTGTTAGGACACCTACCCTGGCTGGCACAGGAACTTGGTCGCTGGCTCTGGGGTCCAGGTTTCAGCCAAATACAGGGAGCAAGTGAGATCTGTTAGGGGCCTGTAGCCTGACTGGGCTCTACCTGATGTCCGTGTCTGGGGTGCAGCCACTTGCCCCTCATGAGTCCTGAGCAGCAGCCCTTTGGCCCAGGCCTGATGAGCCCTGGAGACCCGCCTTGTGGGACGATCCTCCCTTCAGGAGCCATAGGAAACCACACAGAGCTGAATCGTCGTCCTGGACACTTCTTGCTCCCGAACAGCTGAGGCAGAAGGGTTTCTCTGAACAAGAGTTTCTCCTGCAGCTGCCAAGAGAATCCAGCATGAGGCAGCCTGAGTGAAGCTGTCAGCCTCTCTGTGGGAACGAGGCCGCCCAGGCTGCCGAGATCCATCCGGAGAACTGAGGGACAGGATGGGTTGGAAAAAGCATCAGAACATCACCTAACAAAGCTGCTCTGCAGACCTTTGGTTAGAAAGTACAAATACCTTCCTATTAATTGTTTGATTGGCACAATTTCCACATCAGAGCAGCACCTTGGGCACGTAATTAACACCCATCTGCGGAGGAGCCCTTGCCCCTTATCCTTGTCAGCAGTTGAGGAAGGTAGGCTGTCTTCTCTGACATGGCCCAGTGTTCATGTGTGGCTTATCCACACCCTTTGCATACTTTAAATCTTCTCTAGGTTACTCATACAGCTGAAAACAAGACAATTCTACATAAATATGTTATGCTGCCTTGTTTACAGAACAAGAAAAATCCTGTCCATTATAGCTGCTGCAGCTGAGCCTGTTTTTGACCCTAAACACAGACCTGTGGGTGTGGAGGGCTGAACACAGTTCCCATCTCCTGGTGGCACTGGGGTCGCAGAGGTTTAGGAAAGGTGAAAACTTATATGACTAAGACATTGGGAGGCACTGAGAATTCTTAAATAGCTCATCCTCTCCTGGAGTTGAGGGCAACCCTGTAGTCCTATGTTCCTGAGTGAGAACCAAGGAAAACGCAAGCCTCATTCCTGGCCAGACTCCCCTGTATTTGAAATGAAGAAGGAGTGAGGGCTCAGGTTTGGGGTTTAGGGTGCAGTCAGTCCTGGGCCCCTGGCTTAGGCCTGGGGAGTCACAGTCAGTGCCGGTCTCACCTCTGCCAGAGCGATCTGTCCTTAGGTGTCTGAAGAAGTGGCTTCATGGATCTTGAGTCTCAGCTGTATCTTCTTTCCATGGGAATCAAGCACTCCTGTCAGAGAGCTCTGGGAGGTTAAGTAGGAGAGAAAATGTGCTGTACCCAGCCTGGGGCCTGGGATGTCAACCCGGGCTCTTGCTCTGCACTCTCGGGGCCCCTCCATCAAATTCTTAGAACCCATCTTTGGCACTGGAAGGAGACCCACTTCCGGTCTCTGCCCATGGAACCTCCCCACAGGAAAAGAGGACGTGCACAAAGACCCGGAGCTCAGTCCAGCCCAGCACCAGACCCCACTTCTAGCCACTGTCTATAGCTCTCTCTTCTCAGTTGTCTGAGGGATCTGTAAAAGCAAAGCAAGTTCCCGCCCCAATTACTAGATTCCCACTGTTGCTTAAACAGAGAGCCAGCAATCCATGTTCCCACTCTGATACTGCTGCAGGGCCTAGCAAGCTTACAACCTGGTCAGGATACACCAGGATGAGCACGAGCACTGCTAGGTGCTGCCACAGTATCCTGACTCCCTGACCCAAGATGAATCTTACTACTTTCTAGCCTCAGTTTCTCCCTGGGCAAGTTGGAGGGGGTTCCTACCCCACACATGAGAGGTCTCTATAAAGGACCATGGGGTGGGGTTAGCAAGAAGCCGTCAGTCTCCCCTACCATCCCACCTTGGTCCTGCCAGGTCTGCGAGGCCCTGGGAGCAGCTTCCTGGAACCAGCATCTGGCTGGGCAGAGGGAACCACCCACCACCTATAGACACTTCGGGGGTCTGTTGTACGCAGCACTCATGTGTGACTGGGTCACCGGCTAGACGCGACACCAGCTGCCCCAGCTCCAGGCCTCCAGTCCCCGTCAAAACAACACAGGCAAGACGTGTATAACAGGGCCAGCTCTTCTAAGCCCCACATAGGCCCTTCAGAAGGAGGTCCTCAGCACTGGGTCGGTCCCTTGCAGAAGCCTGAAGGCAGCAGTCCTGGGTATGAGACAGGTGTAGGTGGCCGACCAGGGACACTCATGTTCCCAAAGAGGAGCTGCAGCAGGAGCGGACACTTGACTGTCACATCCAGCCACTGAATGTGGGCAATATCTTATCTGCCTCCCTCTGCTGCTATTATCGTGGGTTGACCTCCAAACTCCAGCCTGAATGCACTGTTGGTGCCTTGCGCTGTCTCTGGGAGATTCTGCACCGGGGTCAGGCTGAAGCAAGATAACTCATGCCAGTTGGAGTGGGCATGGAGGGTAGTAGAGAAAGTGCAAAGTGTAAGTCCAAATCTAGCTCAGCGGTGTCACCTGTCCTGTGGCCTTTGAGTGCTCTTCTGCAAAGGGATCCAGCTGTCGGGAGGACTAATGGTACCCCAAGACTGCAAGCCACCCTGGCCACCCATAGCCCAAGCCGCCCCCCCAGCTGACTATGTATCAGTGCCCCCTGCTGGGACCCTGGCAACATGCAGGCCGCCTGGGCCAGGTGTCTGTCCCGCTCCAGGAGCATGATCCTGTGTGCCTAACTGTACACCTCTCTGTCCTTCCTCTACGTCCTCGATGGGGCACTGGTAGCTATAGTGGGAAGCTCTCTGGGCTTAGACTCAAAGAGACTAGACATGACAACCACCATCTGTGGGGCCCTCTGAGGACAGGCCCCGATGTCCTCGTGTCAGCAGCTACCATGCTACCGCACACAAGCACCATCTAGGGAGACACTCAGCCCTCTCCTCGAAGGGTTCTGCTCAGCCATGGCTGCCTGGGGCTGAGGCTGCTCTCTCGCTCATCCACAGGACAGGAAAACAATCTGGTTTCCCTCAATTGTCAGAAGTCAGAAAATTGCAGGATCTTGTGCAAAAAGGGTCAGAGGACTGCTCAATAGCCCCATGAATGCTAGATGTGTTCCCAGGATCCCTAAGTTCTGTCTAACTAGAGGAGCAGAGGTAGCACCCATCCAGGCCCTTCCCACTTAGGCGTTTTGTGTGTGAATAACCCCAGTGCTCCTTGATCAGGGCTCGGTTTCTAACACACTCTGTGTGAGGGCTCTAATCCCAGGCAACAGATACACCTCCCTGCTCAGGCTTCATTTCTTCTCGGGAAGACACAACCACGTGGCTGTACCCCATGGACGTTCACACACACACACGCACCCCACTTGATCCTGCAGCTCTTCCAGTGAGACTCTTGGCGGTACTTCTGAAGGTGCCATGTTTGGTCATGAAATCACATCCCTTGCACTGGATCTAAACCATTCGGGAGGTGTAGGGCTTTGACAAGAGCTGGGCTTTAGCCTATAGGTTCACACTCACTGTGTGACCTGCAGGAAATGATGTGATGCCAGTGTCACCATGGGTCTCCGTCCCTCCCTGAGCACAGAGTCTGTCTCGCTCCCCTCTGTAGCCGCCCCCTCTCTGTACAGCAGGAGCACAGACCTCGCTAAGGAGGGAACACAGGGAGCTACTGGGGTGGGCCAGGCCTCGAGACAGCGAGGCAGAGGGTTCCTGACCGGACCTCGTGGGGTGCTGCTGACTTGAGGGCAGAGAACAACAGGGAAAACACAGCCCATCAGAGAACATTCAAGCTAAACTCTGAGTGCAGAAACGAGGTGTGAGTGTGAGCCTAGTGCTTGTGCCCCTCAGGGACCACTTCTCAGGACAGGCTCCACTCTATGGACAAGTTTGTCAAGTCTCCAACTTCAAGGAAGAGGCCGAGACAGGGACTAATCATACGTGTGCTGCATGGATGGATGTCCTCAGACTGTCCAGGAGGCCTTGCTATCAGTGTGCAAAATTGCTGTGAAATCCTTTGCTATGATTAGCAAAATATTGGTTCACATAAGAGTGAAAAAAGCCAGAAGCGAGCTCCTTATACCTGGTCTATTTAAAAAAAACAATCACAAAGGAGGAGAGCAGGCAGCTGGGGAACTCGCTCATGTGGAAAGTGCTTCTTCCCCGGAGATGCTGGAGATAGGACAGCTTGCTCCACAGGAAACAATGAGTGTTTTCTTCCTGTTGTCAATAAACGAAGGAAAAATGACCAGACACGTTATAATGAAAGAGCAGCGATGTCATGGAGCCAAGTAGCGGGTGGTGCGAGGCTCTGCTACCTTTCTTCCTGTTAGTCCAGAGAGACTTCCAGAGGAGGGGAGTGGCTGGTTGTGTGGCCTGGGTCCTCCTCTCCTCCTCTCCTGACCCAGCCTCTCCTCCTGCCAGCCGTTCACACCCACATGGCCTGCTGGTAGGATGCCTTTTGGGGCTGAGCCTCCCTTCCTCCCTTCCAGCGCCCCCCCACCCCGCCAGCTGTCCAGAGTGCCCTGACAAACGCCTCCAGGTAAGCAGGACCATAGCCAGGGAGCTGCTGATAGGATCAGGAGGAAGTCCAGGACACACTGGAGGCAGTCCCAAGGCCCTGATGACCATCCGCTCCCACCCCAGCCTGGCCCCTTCGCTCTGGGCCCAGGGCCAGAAAGGAAGGCTGGCAGCAAGACGCAGATGCCATGGCTTCCTCCTGCAGTTTGCCCATACCCATGAGGTGGCTGACCTGCAGGATGTGGCAGTGACACAGGGCTCTGTGGGAGCTGTTGCTGGACCTGTGTGGTCAGGGTGGAGGTTTGTGTGTGCAGCCCAGACCCAGAGGAGATAACAGAGGATTTACCGCCATGTCGGGCCCAGGTGTGAGAGGCTGGGTTCGTGAGCTGGCTGGTCTGCTCTGAGCCTGGGTCTCCACTGGGAGTGCATGGCTGAGATGGACACTCCCAGGGTCAGGGACAGACTGGGGCTGGTGGGAAGGCTGGCGAGACTACTCTGTGGATACTGATGAGGAGGAGCTCCTGGAGGCCAGCCTGGGCTTCCTCAGCTCTGTAACAGCTGTCCCGCCTGAGGGCTCCAACAAAGTGGACAGTGGATTAAGTGGCCAAGTTCACATCCTGAGTCGCTTTGGACATTTACCTCCATCTTTCTGTGCCTGTATTTCCCCAACGTAAACTGAGGTGGTGCTAACAGCACAGATGTTGTAAGGTCTGTGAAACCCAAAGGAGATAACAGGTGTGGCCCCTCAGCACTGTTAAGGGCCAGTGAGTGTCAGGTCTGAGCATGTGTCCCTCCTTGAGTAGGAGACCAATGCCCAGAGATAGCAAGTTCCCCTGGAGGCCGCTTGCCTTTCCCTCCTGGTGCAGCTACGGAGGAAATGGCCTGGGGCGTGGGCACAGGCTCTGTGTTTGGATCTGGATACTGAACACTTTGCAGCCGGGAAGTGTTAGGCAAGTTCTGGCCTTCCCACCCCAAGTGAAAGGGAGTTAATAATAGGCATGCATAGGGTGCATGGAAGGGGGAAGTTATGTTGTACACATAATGGGCTTGTCCTGTACCTTGCATTTAAAGTGGAGTGATTGTCAGCACCAAGAGCACTGGCACCACCAGCCTCTTCACTCTTGTCACTACTTGCTCTTCTTACTTAGCGAAGGAGACTCAGAGGGCAAAGAGCACTGTCATACTGGGAGCCAGAGGGCAAGGGGGGGCCCTGCCCACCCAGGCCATCCTCCCACTGCCCTTGCCTCCTCACTGGCCCTCACAGCTACCTACCTATTACATATAGCTGTGTGTTCTGCCAGCTGCTTGGTGTTAGTTATCCTTGAAAGGGGTCGCCTGCGACATCCAAAACCTGTCATTCACGGGCCTCATTGGTTCAGGAAGTTGACATCCCCATGAGGCTGAACCAGCAGAGAGCTCAGAAAGGGACTAACTTGTCCCCATGATTTCCACAGAACACTCTAAAACCCTCCACTGGCACACTGTGCCCAAGGATCTTGGTCAAAAAGGCAGGATGCAACTCTCAGGGACAGATGTCTGGGCACTGCCAGCTCCTTGCACCATTTGGGAAGGGAAGGACGGAGACCTCCGTTGGTATCAGAGCTTCCCTGGGCAAGGTCCTGGCCTGGGATCCTCTCTGGGGTCGCCTGTTAACAGGTAAGATCCACCTTGCAGGGCTGATTCTGTCTCTTCCACCCTCTAGCTTTGTCCTGGCAGAGAGAGAGAGAGAGGAGAAACAAGAGGAACGGGGAAGGAGAGGAAGGGCTAGGGAGAGAGGAAAGAACACCTATGTACCTGTGTTAATAATGCAAATGTGACATGAGCATTAATCATAATTGCCTCTAATGTCCTCTGCTGAGACCTTCAAACACACTACCTCAGTTCATCTTTACCTCAGCTGATCAGGCAAAAAAATACTATGACACCCATTTTAGGGGTGAGTAAACTAGAAAAGGCTTATTTTTCTGCCACATGATAATTTAGTTATATTTTTCATTGCTGAGGCAAAATACTAGACACCCAAAATTTAAGGAAGAAAGGTTTGTTTCAGCTCACAGTTTATAGAAGTTTCAGTCCATAGTCTGCTGACTACAAGGCAAGGTTACTTGATAGAGGGCATCACAGAGGAGAAACAGTCCATAGTAGACAGAAGGCAATAGGGGCTGCCGCAAACAGCAAGCTACAAGCAACAAGCCTGCCTTCTTTCTGTCTCTTTCATTCAGTCTGTAAACCTATTGATTGACGCCATCCACACCCAGGATGGGGCTTCCATTATTCACATCTTTAATCCACATTTACACACCCTAGATCCAGTCAGCTCAGGACAGCCTCACTATGAGCACACAGACTTTGGGGGACATCCAGACACAAGCCATGGTGTGTGGTAACTGAAGGCACTAATCTAAAGATTCCCTATGGAGGCAGAGTATGACTGGACCAGAACAGGGAGCACTGTGCACTGGGCAAGTTGGAGAGTTGTCCAGTACTGTCTTATCAAAATGCAATGTGCATCTCAATGTGAGATGCCAAGAGCATTAATCTGGCATTACCATGCGATGACTTCCCATGTGTTCTGACCCATGTAACCACTACCCAGATAAAATATTTCCAGTAGCAAACCATTCCATTCCCTTGCTCAAATTTAATTTTTTAAAAAATAGAAACCGTGTACAACCATCATAGCCAAGAAGACTCAGAGGAGAAAGAGTGACTAACCATAGTGTGGTGTCCTGACTAGGGTCCCAGAGCAGTAAATGACATTTGGGATAAGTGAAGGAGATTTGAGCGAAGTATGGATTTTTGTTAATATTGACATACCAATATTGATTCATTAGTTGTAAGAAATGTACAATATTATTCTAAGAAGTTAATAAGGGAGCAACTAGGGGAGAGGTAGACAAGAACTTTGTACACTTTCTTCATGCTGTTTTGGTAAATATAAAATTACTCTAAAGCAAATAGTTTATTTACAAAGTAAAAAGTCACCTATGATGGTGCATGCTTGTAATCCCAGCATTCAGGAAGGCTGAAGCAGGAGGATCACAAGTCTGAGCCTAGCCCGGGCATCTTAGCGACATGGTGAGATGTTGTCTCAAAATAAAATTAAGCTACATCTAGGAATGTAGCTCAGTGTGAACGGCCTGAATTCAGCCCTCAGAATCACCAGGGAAAAAATTTCTGCAAGGACCTAAGCAAAAGATGTCCAAGGCTGGTTCTGCTCTTGGGCTGCTACTCTTTGTCCTCCTATAATCTAATGGGTTCACTTTGCAGATAGGGAAGCTGAGGCCCAGAAAGGGAAAGCCCACCTCAGGGACCCATGGTTGATTAGCAACAGAGCAGGGCCAGTGTGTGTGTGGGCTGCAGGGTCTCCCTGAGTAACGGGCTCACCCTGCAGGAAGCTGCCAGGCCACAGCCTCCTGGACTATCTGGAGCTTCGGGTGGGAACTGGTTCTCCACAGGCTGGGCCCCAGAGGGATTGTTCAAGGCCAGTTTCACTCTCAGGGGACAGCACCTGCCACCCCAGCCAGGTCCCATGCCACTATGGCTTGCAAAGAGCTAGCAAGTATCTCCATGTCTCATACATATTCAAAGCAAAGAGATACGAATCCTGGGTGAGTGAAGAAATGATGGACAGAAAACTGGATGGCACAAGGGGCTGCTAAGGGACTGGAAGGTAGACTACAGCAGTAACTGGGTGGAACTTCTAGCCACGTGACCTTGGACAAGTTACTAACCCTGCCTGTGCCATAATTTCCTCATCTTAAAATAGGCTTGTTGAGGGCCAGAGATTTAGCTCAGTGGTCCCGGCATCTGCCTTGCAAGTGCAAGGCCCTGAGTTCGATCCTGGTAACCACATACAATGCTGGGTGTGGTGACTCATGCCCACCAGCAATCAATACCATATACCACAGTGCCGTGCGTGGTGGCTCACGCCTGTAATCCCCACACTTGGGAGGCAGAGACAGGAGGATTGCTGAGTTCGAGGCTTGCCTGGGCTACATAGTGAGCTGAGGACCAGCCTGAACTACAAAGCGAGACCCTGTCTCAAAAAAAAAACAAAACCTTGTTGAGAAGATGAAAGAAGTTAGTTGATTTACACAGGAAGGAAGTAATAACCACAGCAGACAAGGAAAGAAACAGCAGGAGGACGATGAAATACCTTTCCATCAAGAGACAAAAATCTGGACAGAACCCTGAGAATGGTCCTTCACCCAGAAAGGGGACAGGAACAACACAGGATTGTGCTGAGAGCAGATCTGGGACTGCTGGGCTCCAAACCCTAATGCTGCCGTGTACTGGTCATGTGACCTTGGCCAGCGAGTTCACTTTTTGGGCCTCAAAGTCATCTGCGAGATGGGGACATTAGTAAGTGTCCTCAGCTCTCGGGGTCATGAGGATGATGCACTGGGCTGGTGTAGGCACAGTGCTGAGGCCTGCACTAGCATTAGTGACAGGGCTGAGGCCCCATCAAGCACAGCCCTCGAAGGGGAGGGGAGGTCCCTGTGCACAACCCACCCAGTCAGAAACTACTTCCTGGAACAGGACAGTGAGGGCACCCTGGTGACCAGTGCCCATTTCCATGGCCCCTCCTTCAACCAACTCCAGAGGGCAGGGGCAGCTGTTACAACATTTTAGGAGAAGCCAGAAATCTGGATTCCTCTAATTTTTAAATATTGTCGTCTAAATCCACTTTATTTTAAGCTCTGAGCAAAACAAACAAATTTATTTTAAGCTGTCTGCTCTCACTAGTGGCCCATTTGGAGCTTCTCTACCAGTCTAGCCCCGCAGATTCACCTTCTTTATTTTTTCCTGAATTGTAAAGAGGAAACTGAGCCCCAGGGAGAAATCCTTGGCTTCCTTTTCAGGCGAACACGTGGTGGAGCCCATAGCAGAGCCCTTGGCTCTCTGTCCTGTCCCATTCCCCCCAAATCAGGCAAACATTTGACCAGGGGGGACAGGAGACCAAGCAGAAGGTCCACCTTGGCCAGGATTCTCCCAATCACACATCCGAAATGCGCTGTGGGCTCAGCAGATACTGTGAGTACCATGTGCTAGGGGTCCTGCTGCATGGAAAGCCAGGCTGTCCACGACTTCCCACATCAGAACAAAGATGGCGGAGAAACTGTCCGCACAGCCCTGGCTCCTCCAAGGGGCCCTGAACCCATTTCCCAGCAGGAGTGGCACAGTACCTTCCAGGAAGCAGCTGGTAGAAAGTTCTAGGATAAAAGAAGTTTCTGGAGGTTGTAGAAAGCAGGGCAACAGGTACAGGTGCTTCGGGTGGCTACTTCCTGGGACAAGAGCTAATTTATGTGTTTGTTATTCTCTGCACATGACTGGCCTTTTCTTGTCTATTGAAGAACTGTTCTTCAGCTCCCACTGAACTTGTCTGCGCCTGTGTTTTCCCCTCTGTGAAAGGGGATCAAAAGTGCACTTACCTCCAGCAGGTGGAGAGAGGGGGAGACAGACAGCCCTGCAGAGTCCAACAGTGAGCCCAGTCAGCTGGCCTTGCCAACCTGCCTGTCATGTGAATGGTTGCTCGAGCTGCTTGTTCTCACCTGGGCCAGTCTTTACCCACTTGGTCTGAAGAACCAATGCATCTGCCAGCTGGGAGGCACCCCTCAGATGCCAGGTCCTGTCCCAGATCTCTCCCTCCCTCCACCCTCAGCAGCCCCGGGGAGCCAGCATGCCCCCCATCTCTAGAGATGAAGGACCAGCTCTAGGAGGGAACACGATGACCCCAGGTCACCCAAGTTCCAGTGTGACAATGAGAGAGCCCCCCATCTTTCCAGCCTGCAGCTTCCTGGCCCACTGTGTGGCTGTGTGAGGTGGTGGCTTAGAAAGGGGTGCTGGGCTGTGTGCCCCAGGAGAAAGTTACGCCAGCACCTTCTCCCAGAGGGTCTCCCAAGAGCACTTCCTCCTCCTGCAAACGAGTACAAGCCGCCTTCAGTAGCGCTGCACACTGAGGCATGGCCAGAGGGTAGAAGGAAGATGGACAGGATGACCAGAGGAAAAGGATCAGAAGGTCGCAGGCTTGAAGGTCACAAAGATGTGGGTTCAAATCCAAGTCTTCAGGCTGTGTGACCTTGAGTGAGTCCATCTCTCTGAGACTAGTCCTAGCAGAGGCTAGGGCTGGGGTAGAAACCAAAGCAGAAGCCCAGGAGAAAGATCAGCTGCTAAACCCAAGAGGGGAGGTAAGACTCACTGGGCAGAGAGGCGCCAGACAGTGTGGAGGGAGGCCAAGGCCCCACTCTGACACTGCACAAATTTTCTCTCTCCATTCTTCCTGGTAGGTACTGCCTTGGCCAGCAGCCTTTTAATCCCAACGCTGCTTCCCTACTTGTATGAAACGAGAGAGAACAGAGACTCTGGCACTCACAGCCTTGGCTTCCCACACAAACTCTGCATGTCTGGTTGAATAGTCCTGGGCAAGTGACCTCTCCCCTCTGCCCTTTGCCCTGTGACCCTCAGGCTCCTCCTCTGCTGTGGGCCAGGACAGCCTTCCTACAGGGCTGTCGTGGGGTGAGGGCTACACTCAGTGTGGTCTCTGACACATGTCACCTGTCCCAGGAGGATCACACGATTCTCCACCAACTAGACTGATTTCCTAAGTGGCCACAAGCAGTTTGTCTTTGTGTCTCAAGTGACAGGAAAAATGGTGCCCAGGGAGGGCCAAATGGGTTGTCCAGCATAGCCAACAGCACTGGCTGTCCTCACATCTGTGAAAGGACTCAGGTTGGAAGTCCAGCCGGACCAGCTTTCGGTTCTGGCCCTGAGCCTCATGCCCAAGGGCAGCCTATGAACTCCATGCCCCCTAGTCCATGGTTTAAGGTGCTTTTCTAATAACCCAGGCCACAGCCTCATCCCTGAAGGCGGGGATTGGCTTTGTCTTCCTGACAGGATTTGTGTGGGGCAGATGCAGGGCATGGCAGGAAACCCACCCTGGGGGTTCTAGGGGGCTCTGCCCAGTCTAGTCGTATCTGCGACTAAGAATACCTGTGATGGTAATTTATAAAGAAAAGAGGTCTGTTTGGGGCTCACAGTCTGAAGCCTGATGTCCCACCGTGGGCACCCACATCTGGCCAGGGCTTCATGCTGGGTCACCTCACTGCAGACAGGACACAGGCACAGGGCCAAGAGGCGGAGACCAAGGTAGACAGCCCGCTCTTGTGAGAAGTTTGGTCCTGTGAGAGCAAGAGCTTCTCTCTGGAGAAGGGTGTAATCCATTCAGGACAGTCTACTCCCATAACCCAATACCTTCCTGTGGTTTCCCCTCCCAGCAAGCTGCACTGAGGAACTAGCCCCCAAGGTGGGCTCCATGGTGGCAGCCACAATCACACCATGGCCTTACCCATGTAGGATTTGTGCGCCTTAAGCCCTGAAGTAGGCGAGGCTCTCAGACAGGGCCTTCTCAGGGCCTGGCTAATGACCACTCACCCTGCATACGGGCAGAATCTGTTCCAGGAACGACCCTCCCCTGTTCCTGAGGGGAAAGTCCTGCTGCCAGGCCAGCTCCCCGGAGCGCCTCTGTCCTCTGCAGGGGCAGTTGCTGCTCCGGACCCACGATACCATACCATCTGGCTGCAGAAGCCACATATGCTCTAAAATTTAGTCCATAGGGATGTAAGGCAGGGTCTCTAAGCACCTCTTCTCCAGTGCCCTTTCTTCCTGCATTTCTGTCAGGCCCTCCCCACCCCCTCTGAAGGCAGCTGGGGTTCTCCAACTTCTCTCAGTGGGCAAGACCAGGAGCCAGATCTGAAAGCGAGCCCCCACCCCGCCCTTGACGCCTGCTCCAGAGCTGGCTCCACTGCCCCAGTCTCTCTCTTGGGGACCTGAGCTAATTACAGGCTCCCCTAAATCACTGTAAGAAAGAACTAATTAAATCAGGATGGCCATGGGTGTTTTGGCTAAGGAAAAGCACTTCTATTCAACCTGGGGTGGGGACCTCATTTGAATTTGAAACTAGTTATATCTGTTAAGGCCAAATTTGGGAAGACAGACAGACCGGACATTCCCCCAGCTGCCCCTTCACACATCAGGGCCACCCAGTAGGGCAGGCCCGGGCCTACAGAAGGGGCTGCTGCCAACTCTGCCACCCAGGAACGTGCGGAAGGATGCGAGGTGGTTCACAGAGGTGAAGATAATACCGGGAAGGCGCCGTCAGCGCCCGTGTGGTATCACACGACCCCCACATCTGGGCCAGACTGTGCCCTTGGCCCCACGCACATGGCAGCCAGGCCCAGCGGTGTGGAGCAAGCGGGGCCAGCGTTGGCTTTGCAACTCCACTGTGCCCGGTGCAGAGCTGCAGAGCGGACACCAACAGCCTGCGGTGTGTCCCTCTTAGATCTGCTGTGAAACTCCACGTTCGTGACAAAACCAACGTGACTTAACTCCCAAAAACCTTTACATGAAAAGGCACACTTGGGTGTTCACCCCATCACAACTGAGGGTGACAGAACTGGATGTGGGGCCAGGCGGGGCCTAAGGTTCTGCCCTCCTGAGGCCTGCATGCCTCTTACGTACTGCTTAGTGCTAAGCTGCTCTCTCCCTTAAGGCCTGAGTCTCTCTGTAAAGGGCACCCTGTTCCAGTTTCCCTGTGACCCTCAGCCACATCCTGGTAGGTGCTTTGAGAAGTCCCACTGCTGAGTGGGCGGTGACCGTGGTCCTCCCTGGCCTTTGTCACTCCCATCCCAGCCCTGTGCTGAACTAATCAAAGAGACCCCAAAGGCAGGAAGCAAAGTGGGCGAACCTCCCCTGGCTGCGGGCCTGCTGTGGGTGCCAACCTCAGGACAGCACTCTGTGCGCAAACCCTGTAGATTCTGGTTTGAACCCCAGCTGGCCGTGTGACCATGGGCAAGTTACTTAGCCTTCCTGTTTCCATTTCCCCCTCTGCTGACTGGCACAGTGACAACAGCACACCTGTCCAGGGCTGCTGTGGGCTTAATGAGTGGACAGGGACCATGTGCATGGAGTGGGGCCTGGTGCAGAGCTGGTGCTGAGTGAAGTCAGTACGACAAGGTTGAGGGAGGGACACCACTGCCTGTGGCCACTCAGAACTGTCCTCGGAGAGGGGCGCTGAGGACACCTGTAGGAAGCCAGGGCTGTGGCACAAAGGACACAGAGAAAGGAGGTTCCTGGGAGGGCAGGTGAGAGTAAAGTCGGAGAGTAGGGAGGTGACTATAAATACAAGAAGCCAGGGGCTTTCTAACTAGGCCAGGAATGTGTGTTAGTCATTGAGGTCAGGATGGCGCAGTGGCGCTCAGGCGCTGGGCTGAGGAGAGGTGTGTCCGGGAGTCGCTCCCCTGGGCTCCAAGGGAGAGGAGAGCTGAGGGCAAGAGTGCGCTGGGGCTGGGGCTGAGCACTGGGCCATGTGAGGAGTGGGCTCGCGCCCAGGCACACCCCTCCTGCCCTTCCTAGTCTCTAAGAAACACTCTGGTTCTCACAACAGCCACCTAAACTGCACCCTCAGGACAAGCTCACAGTCACAGCCTCAGTTTCACAGGCTACCATTTTAATGATGAACACATACATCCTTTCTTTGTTTCTTTCTTTTTCTTTCTTTCCTTCCTTCCTTCTTTTCTTCCTTCCTTCCTTCCTTTCTTTTCTTCCTTCCTTCCTTCCCTCATATTGCTGATTGAACCCACTGGCTTTTCACTGAGCTACATCCACAACTCATCTTTATTTTTTATTTTGAGACAAGTTCTTACTAAACCCCTATGATGCCCAGACTAGCTTCAAACTTAGGATCCTCCTATCTCAGCCTCTTACAAGGCTGGAATTACAAGTATGGACCACCTTGCCCAGCTCAAGTACACTCTTTGTTTTTAATAGTTCTGCACTTATTTTAATGTGGTAAGAGAAAAGTCAAATGGCAAAGTGACTATCAGGCCTTCAGGTGACACCATCATCCTGCAGTATCTACCCACAGGTCTCCAGGTTCCCCCAAGATACCAAAATCCATGGCTGTGCAAATCCCCTTACAGGAAGGGACACTGTTTGCACAGAACCTACACATAAGTCTGTGTGCCTTACCCAGGCCTGGAGGACCTGTGCCTGACACACACAAATGCTATGTGAAGAGTCATTAGGCTGCATCACATGGGCAACAATGAAGGAGACAATGTTTGTGCATGTCCAGTACTTGTGCAAATGTTTAAATATTTCTGACCCAAGGTTGGTTAAATCAGAGATTTGGGAACCTGTGGATGCAGAGGGCCCCCTGCACTGAGGAGCTGCCTATGTTTTATAAAAACCAGAGTCGATTTAAAGATGAACATTAAGTATATGCTTGTGTTTGCCAGCTTTCTGTTACTATCAAAAAATAACTGAGACAGTCAACTTGCAAGGAAAAAAGATTGATTTTCCTCATGGTTTTGGAAGTTTCAGTGGGTTGGGCCTGTTCACTTTGCTCCATGGGACGTAGCACCTGATGGAGTGATGGTAGAACAAAACCATCCATCTCACTGCCAAGAGGGTAAGCCAGGCTTCTGGCATCCCCTTGGAGGGCACAGTCCCAATGACCCGGGTTCTTCCCACTGGGCTCTGCCCCTTAAAGGTCCCATGATGGGCTGGGGACCCCTATGAGAGCCAACGAATATTCAACTCAGGTCAGAGTCACTTCTGTCCACTGGCAGGTGTCACCAGTGAAGTTGTGGCTATTCTGGTCAACAGGTAACTACACCTTCCTGCTGTGGGTTTGAATGTCCCCATGGCCTTCTGTGTCCCACCTCTCTCTCCTGCCACACCTGTCACCTGGAAGGCCTTCCCTACCACCTCCCAACTGGCAGCCAGGCCAAATGAGCCCTTCCTGGGCCCCCAGGGGCTGCCCCAGGCTCTCCATCCCCTGCCACCTCCAGCACTTGGTGACAATCATCCTGTGACGGCAGCTCTGTGTCAGCCGTGCACAAAGCAGGCCTAAGTCCATCTGCCTCCCTGCCCATGTGTCCAGCCCAATCCCTGGAGCCAAAAGCAGGCCGGGAGGCAACACCTGCTTAGTCACTGTGTGGTGTGAGACTCCATGTGAAATCTCACCTCTCCAGACTCAGCGCCTCCCTCTTCTTCAGATGAGCACAGCAAGCTCCCCTCTGCAGTGGGCTGGCCAGGGTTAGGTGAGCTTACTCCAAAGGCTGCCTCAGCCCAATGCCTGGTACATCATCATCACACCAGTGTCATTAGTGTCTATGTGTTCCATGGACCACCGTCACACCAGTGTCAGGGGCCAGTGTCTGTGTGTTCCGTGGACCACGGTGGTGCGAGCTAGGGAAGGAGACAGAACAGAGTAATGTGCACCACAATCCAAGGGCATTTCCACATCTATTTACCCCAGCCTTCTTGACTAGGAATATGGGGAAACCTAGGCTCATAATGCACCCTGGGACCAGGACCCAGGACTCCCGCCCCTGACTACTCCCTCCCCACACTCTCCCTGGCTGAGATAGAAGTAAATGAGGCCTGGCTCCCCTCACTCAGGCCCCTGAGCTCTGCACATACACACACACACCCCAGCGCTCAGGAATTCCAGGGCGTGGCCTGCACCCCACAGTGGGAGAGCTCTCACTTTGCTAAAGCAGAGGATTAAAGTCTTCTGTTCTGTAGACTCCTCAGGTAGTAGAACAGACGTGACCTTTGTCATTTGTTATTTTTAGCAGAGCAGTGAAGAACGATTAAAAAAAAAACCTGTATGAGCGCTGACTATAAATAACATGCCTATGACGTTCTGGGGGGAAAAAAATCTAAAAATTATAGATCTAAACAAGCCCTGCCCTTCAAAGTGGAATACCATCCTTAGCATGGAGCTTTCCCATCAGTGAGCAGATTTCACAAAGCTGTCACAGCTCCTAGAGACAGCTGGATCCCCTCTCAGCCTGGTTTGGCAGGAGAGCAGAGGGTGGCACCCAGCACACAGGACACCTGCAAGCGTGGCTATTGCTCCTGAGGGGTCTCAGAGAGCTTGAGTTCCTTGGCTCATCAGAAGCAGAACCAGGCCCAACTCCAGGCCAAGTGGGCCCTTCAGGGAAGAAGGAAGGCGGCTTCCCCAGGGCCTCGGGAGTTGGGTTGTGGGAACTTCTGGGGGAGAATCTAAATAACTTGCATCAGGGTTCACAGGAAGGCTGAAAAGAGGAGGGCTGAGGAAGGGTCTTGGGCTCTGCAAGGAGAAAGGAAAATGGGAAAGAGGGAGAGAAAGATAACTGGCTGAGTTTTCTGCGGCAGTGCTGAGTAGGGCTACCTCTTCTTACACGAGATCCCTTGGGCAGCATGGACGTCAGCAGCAAGCCGGGTGTCAGAGAAAAGCAGGAGACAGGAGCCGGCCAAGAGCCAGGAGGGTACTGAGCCAGCCAGGGGCTGAGCAGGTACAGGGGAAGGGCAGAATGGTCCTGGCCCCAAAAGGGATCAGCCCAGGCAGCAGCCTGCCCTCTGCTGCACCGTGCTGGAAGTAGTTAAGAGGCTTTCAGGGAGATGCATGTCCTGCTTTAGCAGTCGCCCCACTTTCTGGGGGGTGATGCCCCCACCTGGCAGAGTGCAAGCTATCAGTGGGAGAATACTGCCATGCACAGTGAGCAGGACAGGAGCAGCCCCAGACAGCACTGCTGCCACGCTGAGCCATGCCCGCAGCTGCAGTGCTGTGTCTTGCCTGTTTTTGCCTCGTGGTGTGCATGTGTGTGTGCGTGTGCATGTGCGTGTGTGTGTGTGAATGACTAGAAGCCAGGGCCTATGCACTGTGCTATATTCCCAACCTTTTTTATCTTGTATTTTGAAGCATAGTCTCACAAAGTTGCTAAATTGCCAGGCTGGAATTAGAGGTGTGTGCCACCACACCTAGCTTGATGGATAATTTTTAAAAGACTGCTTTTTGTGCGTGGAACATTTGGTGGAGAAAGTACTTTACAGACGTAGACTCACAGTTCATTCTCAGGCTAAGACTCACATGCAGACATTACTGTCACATTACTGATGAAGACTGCAGTTCAGGAAGGCAGAGAGACTTGCCACATAGCCAGTGAGCAGTGGAACCCGGATCTGAGCTTAGGTCTCTGTGAATTGGGTTCCGGAACTCAGCCCCAAGCCACCTGGCACTGGTCAGGGTAGTTGTGGGACCTGAATTATCACGAGACTTTCAGAACAAGTGGGCTCCTCTGTGGGGCTGGCAGCGGCAAGTGGTCCTGGGAGGTGTGAGGCACCCATGGGGAGTGGAGCAGGGTGGAGGCTCCCCAGGACCAGGGCTCCCCTACCTCTTTCCCTCCTTTGCAACTGAGCGTCTCCCTACCAAGCCATGTCCAGGAGGGACCCGCCCCCTGTCACTAGGCATCCAGAAAGTGTTCAATTAATGCTGAAGTATGAATGATGAGACCTTCAGGTTCTCTTTCATGTTGCCGGAAATCAGAGCCCAGATGTCTTTTACGATTGGACTTGAGCCCTTCTGCCTTCACAGAATAGAAAGAAGCAAGCCAGGCTTTGCTACACCCTTCTCATGGGCCAGGTTGATGCCTGTTCTTCTTTCACACTTCCCAGCATCCTGTACCGGTAGATGTGATTCCCATTTCAGAGATGTAGAAACTGAGGTGCAATCTGGGCACCCCGTGGTCACCGCCAAGCTCGGTTCAGTCCTGTGTTTCTGACCCCAAGTCTGCTCTGCTGCTCTTCACTCTTGCTGGCTGCCCAGTCCCAGGGCCCAGCAGTGGCCACGGCCCGAGTGGAGCAGTGACGTGGGTGGGAGGCCTGGTGCCATGGCTGAGGAAGGTGCAGCATTCTGTGACATGGGAGCCTCCTGCGGGTCCCTGCTCACCATCTTACTGAGTCTGTACGACACTCCCAAGAGGCACCCTCCCCGGACGTGACAGAATCATCCCGCAGGCCCTCCTGTGCACTGCCCTCGGCTCCTGTCCGGCCGGGCGGGTCTCCTTTCTGCCCTGCCTTGTGACACTCCTTCAGCCTCAGGGCCTTTGCACAGCCACTCTCTCTGCCAGGAACACAGCCTCTGTCTCCTACCCAGTGAACTTCCGTTCAGCCTTGAGACTCCCTGCTCAGGCGTCACCCGCCTTAGGGAAACCCTCTGTAGTTCCTCCCTCCCTCGCATGGAACTCCTGCATCCTCCTGAACACACTCGGCCTCTGCACGTTCCGCTCCTTGCCTGTCAGTGGGACTGGTCCTGAGAGATCATTTCCTTTCACACCTGCCCTTAAACCCTCTCAAACAGGGCCCCAAGTCCTTTCTGCCCGTTATCTTAGCACCTCGCTCAGAAGCTGGGAAGTAGCTGCTTGCTGGGTATTTGCTGGAGAAGAGGGGAGGGGAGGCAGAAGCATATGGCCCTGGCCCCGTGCAGGGTCCCGAGGAGCCGGGGTTTCTGCAGGGGCGTCAGCTCCAGCTCCCGAGCTCTCTGCAGCCCACAGGGACAGCACGCAATGGAGCCACACGAGCCTCCCTGTGGCCCAGACCCTGGGGCCGGCATGGCAGGAAAGGCTTAGGCACCCGGCAGGCATGCGCCTGGGACCGGCTGTGAGTCTGCACACCTCACTCTCCACCGCAGTGGCCCTCAGTAAGATGTCATGTTTCCGTCCACCCGACACGTGTGCCGTGGGAGTGCACGTGTTAGCACAGGAAAGCGCTGGGGAGGGCGCCGATGAGGCCCGCATGCCGCCGCATGGACGTGCAGCCTGGACCGGCCGTGCTTTGTTCCTGTCCCCCCACTGGTCTCGGTTCCAGCCGTGTCCAGCCCTCCCGCTGGTCGGCAGCTGGGCTGTCAACCCACAGCTTCTAAGTTGTCAGCCCCTGCTCCTGTCCCCTCCAGAGACCTCCTTACCCCATGCCCCCCAGTGTCCACATACCCTGCGGCTGTGGAGGCAGGTAATAAACGCTCCTGGAACAGTGGCGCGCAGCCTTGCACATGGCAGGCGCTGGGCAGGGGGGCCCCTGGAGCACTGTCCCCCCACCTTCTGTTTCCCTTTCCTTCTCCCCTTCCCTTGGGATGGCAGCCTCCAAGCGGAGTGAAAACTCACACGCCTGAATGTTAAGTAGAGACCCCAGCACAGGGCCAATGAGAGCTGAATAAATATTTGTTGACTGAATCATGGAAAGAAATGAATTACTAATGGTGGAATGTCAGGCTGCAGAGAGCTAAGGGCTCAGGCTCAGGACTCCTCCCCAGGTAATCAGTTCATCTTGAGTCCAGCCTTGGGATCAAGCATCCCGGTCCCATGTAACAGCTCTCTGGATGGAGCTGGTGAGTTAAACTAGGAGGAGGGCGGTGGGGAGGGGGCCGGGAGCCGAGGTGAGGAGCCAGCTCTGCCGGGTGGGGTGAGGGTGGGTTAACAAAGTGACCATGTTACCCAGACTGCCCCACCCCAGGCAGCTGTTCCAGAGCCACAGGGTGCCCAGCAGGAAAGCCTGCTCCCTGACCACCTGTCCTACAGGGCTGGCCACCAAAGCCTGTCTCATCAGGACTTGCATGGGACAGACATGGGTTCTACCTCACTGGCAGTAGCCCTGGGGGCCTACAAGGCCTCTGACTTCATAGCAGACAGGTGGAGTCCTCCAATACCACACACACGCCCTGGCCAGGAAGGAGATGTTACCAGACATGTGCACATCCGGGACTCCTACGGCTCACAGGCACAAGTCCACACCGGGAGGACTCAGGTCCCTGCTCACTCTGTGGCTTTGGGTACATTGTTGTACTCTGCTGGGCCTCAGTTTCCTCATCTGTAAAATGCAGATAAAATGGAGCCCTGCCTCTTGGGTCCTTGAGAGCCACAGGCTGGACACCAGCTACACAAAGTGACCAGTGTGAGTGCCCCCAGAGACAGGTCCCATCCTCCTTGCTAAGGGAGCAAGCACCTTGGCAGGTGCTGGGAATGGGCCCCTGGGTGGAATGATCCTGGCATAGGTTGTGCCCAAGAACTGTCCTGCCCAGGAGGAGGCCCAGGAACAGACTCGCCCCTAGCAGTCTCCCGGCAGCTTCCCCACTCTGCAGACAAGACAGAACGAGGACTCCGGGAGGTCCAGTCACATGCACAGGGCCACACAGCCGATAAACGAGGTGGCCAGGACTGGAGCCAGGGCTGTGTGCATGCAAGGCCTCAGCCCCACATGGTGCTGGCTGTGGAACTCCAGACCTGGAGGCCACAACGAGTGGGCAAGCACCACAGTGTGGTGGGAGGGTGGCTTTTAGACAAGCCCAGCCCTCGAGGTCATGGGCCTAGGAGCTCCTGGGTTCCCACCCAGGACTCAGGCAACTTCAGGCAGGAACAAAGGGGAGGGCCTGGGCCTCTGGCAGGACAATCTGGTTCTCTTGGCTCTGGGCCTCATTGGCTCTGTCAGTTTGGGGGGGGGGGTCCCCTAAAATGCCCAACTCTGCATTTGTCATCTATAAAATGGAAAGAATCTATGAATCTGAAGGCGATCTGTGGAGTCAGAGGAAACGGGGATGTGAGGGGTGAGGGAAAGTCACTTCGGTGCTCCAGAACCCCTGCCCGGTGTCAGTAAAACACCAATGCAGGTAGACTGTCCGCCTTGCTACTCTGGGAGGAGACAGACGACCAAGAGCACCATCTCTCCGGGAGGCACAGCTCAGCTCTGAGTATGTGCTCATACTCAGTGTCTCCCGCTCTCAGACCTGTCCAGACCATGGGCCCTGGACAGACTTCGCCCACCCCCAACCTTAGGCATAGTGCCTTGGCCCCAACTCTCTGCTCAAGGGGAAGACAGTGTGCAGCCAGCTGCACCCCGAGTGAACCAGCGGTGCTGGCTCACACCCGCTTCTCGTCCCTTTCCCCAACCCGGCCCTCAGTCCACGTCTACCATGAACCGTTCCACACTGGGAGCAGAAGTTATCAGTCATCCTCCTGCCTGGCCTCCTGCCTCTGTCCCCTCTTCCCAGGGGGTGACCCTGACCTGCATTTCCAGCTTTCCAGGAGTTGCAACACTAGTGTCATTGTTTGTCTGATTTCACAACACCTCTGCTTGTCCGTTGCCCCTGCCCCCAACATATCCTGGAAAGAGAGGCCAGGGCCCTGGATTTGTCTGCTACTGGAAGAGGTGCCCTGGGCTCAGGCCGGGCAGAAGCTGAGGTCGATGGCCTGATTCCCACTCAGGCCACACCTGGGTGTACCCTCAGCAGCCTTCACACAAGGTTTCAGTTTGCTCCACGGTAAAGTGGGACAATAAGCCACTCTTTCTCTTTCTTTCCCCCTTTCTCTCTTCAGAAGCACAGGAGAGGTTTATTTAGGAAACAAAAACACAAGAGAAGAGTACAAAGAGCATCCAGAAAATGAAGCACATTATTTTCTGGAGCCAGAAGGGTTTGTTTCTTGAGAGGGTAGAAACCTATGGAATCTGTGAGTCTATAGAAAATTCTGTTTTGGTCTTGGCTTAAGGGAAAATAAAACAGAGAAAGACACACCCCACTGAAGGGTGAAAGCCCATTTTACAGGGAAAGGTACTAGTCCAGCTAGATTTTTTGAAGTTGCTGCTGTTTTTAAAGGTGGAAAATCTAAGTGTTCTTTGAATTCTCTCATTCTGCTCCATATTTTAAGATTGGATTTCTGCCCTTTATCAACTAAGCTGGTTCTTAATGGTCTTTCTACTTGCGGCACCAAGTAAATCACCATCTTGCAGACCTTTCCTGTGACCCCTACTGTGTGGTGAGAGGCGGCACATGGGACACCATTCACACAGCCAGTGTGGTCAGAGCTACCGAAGGTGACAGACGTCCACACTATCACAGGGCAGTACAGTCAGGGAGGACAAAGGCCTGGGCTGTCTCAGTTCACGACCTGGGGAGGGCTGTGCAACACAGGCCATCTCACTGCACTCAGGCCAATAGAGCTAGTGGCCTAGAAGTTGTGTATATGCACTGGAGAAACCTTAAGAGTCTGCTTTTCAACACCTAAACTGCTTCACAAGACAGAGGCTAAGGGACACAGGCCTGGAATGTCGAGGAGAAGGGCTGTGGTCAGGTTTCAACCTAATCTTGGATTCTAAGCAACCAAAGTCCACATCTGCCCAAGAGTTCAGCTTTGGTGTCATGTGGGGGCCACTGGACAGATAGGACTCACTGATTCCAGGTGGACATGTTCACCCACTGCCAGCTTACTCACTGCCAGCCTGCGCGTGCACAGAGCCCTGAGCTTGGAGACCATGGTGCTGGGGAGGCACAGGTGTGGCTGACCCTTTTCTGGCTGTGTAGCCTATTGTGGCCACCACACCCCTCTGAACCACACACAGCTTTCTCACCTGGTGCTTACAGTAGCTGCCCTAGTCATGGCTGGAAGGATCAGAGAAATTACCACTTTACAGGTTGCTTTACAAACTGTAAAGTGTTCTGGACACGGAGAGGTTAATGTTGAAATTGGCGGTTTCTCATAGCTCCCTTTGAGGCCATTTGTTTAGTGATGAGGAAAAGTAGCTGTCCCCAAAGCTGGCCCTCCTAACACACATAGAAGCCTTTTCTCCGACGTGCTGTAGCAGCAGAGCTGTCCTTGGTCTGGCCTTACTGCAGGGATCAGAGCTTACTGTAAGCCCAGCAAAGGTGAGGAACCAGCCTGTCCCAGGCCCCAGTGCTGACATGGAAGTCTTCTCTAGGTGTGGCCTGTAACTCCCTACTGCATCCCAAGATGGGGCAGAGACACACATCTCTGGTGTCAGACGGCCCCTTTCCCATGGGGTTCTGGCTGCTCTGGGGAACCCCAGCAGGGGACCTTCTCTAGCCGGAGTCACACTCCTGCCCCACAGAGCCCAGGCTCTGAATGGCCTCTAAGTCCTCAGCAACCTTGCACACCCCCCCACACACACACATATACACAGACTGCCTGGCTGAGGGGCGGGCAGGGCCCTGGGGTGGGCAGGGCCCAGGGGAGGGGGGTGCGCACTCTGGCTGGCAGGGCTACTGCAGCGCTCTGGTGCTCTCCCTGCACGGTCCCTCTGCACGGCCAGGTCCTGATTTTGGTGCAGTGCAGACTTTCAGCTTAACGAGACAAATTGATATTCTGTGCCAGCCCAGGGATAGAGCAGCAGCGTGGGACGCTCAGGCAGGCAGCTCAGAGGTAGGCAGGTGGGGGCCGCAGGAGGCAGCTTCCTTGGGAACTGGCTCTGGGCCACCCTGGCCCAGCTGCAGGCAGCCCCTCCACACTGACAGGTGTCCTGAGCAAGGCCCTTCCCCTCTGGTGCCTCCCACCCAGAAGGGCACTCCTCCTCCGGGCAGGGCGCCAGAGAGGAGGCTTCAGAATTCTAGAGGGACCGCTCAGCCTCCCCTTGCTCAGAGGGATGGGCCCCACCGGTGTGGAATGAAACAGACAGCAAAAGAGTGACCGCGGCGGCGGCGGGGGGGGGGGGGTCCTTGGAGTTCCTGGAGCGGGGCTGTGCACTGGCCGAGACGTCCCCACGGATGATGTGGGCAGGCAAACACTGCAGGTGGCACCTGGCAGCACAGAAGTGGCCCTTTGAGAGGGGGTCTTCTGCCGGCCTCTGTCCCCTCCCAGGCCCGTGACAGCTGGCAGAGGTGATAACTAGGGTGGCAGCCGCAGCGCCCTGAGGCTCCATCCTATTGGCCTGGCAGCCACGGGAGCATTCAGGTGTTGAGTCTACTTCCCGAATGCGACCTTTGCCCCAGGGCTGGGGTGCCCTGACCCCGGGAGCGGGGGGAGACAGAGCCTCCTCTACACCTAACGGGTCCCCCAGAATGTAGAGCGCGGCTTGGGCCGATTCGAGCAAAATCCTGTCCTGGGACCCCCACTCCCCGCCCCCACACGGGACCCCTCCGTGAGCTCAGCCCAAACCCTCCCCTCCTCGTGCCCTTGACAGCCTCCCGCTTCTGGGGGAGCGGGCATATTCCTGGGGCCCTGCCAGCTCTGGTTCCTCCCAATCCCGCGGGAGGCATCGGGACCGCAAGCACCGGGCACACGCCCCCGCGCCCTCCGGCCGGCGCCCTCCCCGCCCCTCCCCCTCCCCCGCGCCCCTCCCCCCGGGGCGCGCTCGGGGCGCCGCTCGGCCCCGCCCCGCCGGCCGCGGATGGTACGGTCTGCAGAGGACCGCGCCGGCGGGCTCGCCACCGCTGCCGCACCGCGACCGGGCTGCCGCCGCAAGCCGTGCGGACCGGCGGCGACCTCGGAGCCAAGTAAGTACCGGCACCCCTGGCGTGGAGAAATAAAAAATCAAAGCGCCCGGCTCCGCTGTCCCCTCCTTGCTCGCCCCTTCCTCTGGCTGCATTTCATTCGGGCTCCGCGCGGGCGGGCGGGCGGCGTGGGGGTGCGGGCTTGTTTACCCGGCGGCCGCCGGGGCTGCATCGCGACGGATCGCGCGGCGGGGACCCTCGCGGTGTCCGGGCGGGGCGCGCGGGCTGAGCGGGCCGCGGCGCTGCGATGCGGGCGGGCGCCCAGGTGGACTCCGCGGCTCGGGCTGCGGACGCCCCGCGGAGGTTATGCAAGGGCCGGTGGCTGCGGCGGCGGCGCGGCGGGGGCAAGGTTCTCCCCGCGCTCCGTCCGGGGCACGGGGAGACGACCGGGGTGCCGCTGCCCACCGGCGGGAAGGGGCCGGGCAGGGCCCCGTGATGGGCTAGGCTGTGGTGCCTGGGCCACCCTGTCAGGCCGGCGTGCGCGCGCGGATGTGTCCCCACGTCCCCCGGTGGCAGGAGAGGGTGGCCAGGCCATTTTGCAGCAGTCATGCTGGGTGGTGGAGTTGGCACTTTCCTGAGGTCAGTCTGCCGGCCAGGGTGGGCACAGCACCAGGACAGCTACAGGGTCGGAAATGCAGCTTCGGGACCTCCCCAGAGGGGGCGGCTGTGTGCAGCCACCTCTTTCAAGCCAAGTGGCCCTTGCACACCACGGCTGGTTCCGCCAGGTGGTACGGGAGGGGTCTCTGGACTGGCCGGTCCCAGCAGGCAAGGCTCAGGGAGGCCCATCAGGCTCGACCTTCAGAAGGGTAAGGCCGGCAGGGGTCTCGGTGTGACGCTGCATGCCAACACCCAGCACACGGGGGCCCCCTGGTCTGCTGCATGGCTCTCCAGTTCTCTGGGAGGAGGCAGAGCTGACGTTTGGGGCATTTCCAGGAGAGGCAGGCGCCATCCCAAGAAATTCTCCTTTGACGTGTGCAGTAGGAGGGGGCTAGGAGCCGGCGCAGGCCCAGGGGCTGCTGGTAACTTCCCTGAAGGAGCCCTGGGGAGGAGGAGGCTGTGGCTCTGGGGAGTCCTCTGGGGGAGGGGCACCCAGGACGGGTGCTGATGGCCCAGATTGCTGGCCACCTTCACACCCTCAGTTCTGTGTGATCCACAGATTCACTCAATGCACAGATTCAAGTACAGCAGCCAGCAGGTAGTGTGCATCGTAGGTGTCCAGATCATACGCAGACGTACAGGATGGCTGTGCCCACAGATGCACCCAGTGCCTGCAGACACAGCTTGTTCTGCAAACACCACATGTTCACGTGCAGAGCAGGGCATGCACATGAATGCAGGGTGTACCCACCTGAGTCCTCCCAGCCCACACATGCCTCCGAGTCTTCATAGGAGTACAGTGCCCTGCAGCAGCAGCCACAGGTACAGGGTGTGCGTGCGTGTGTGTGTGTGTGGTGCCACCTCCATGCCTGTCCATGCATGGCAGGTGCATGGCCTGCTGGGAGTGCCCACAGGTGAATATCGGCTGGCTGCATTCATAAGGGGAGGCCAGTGGCACACAGATACAGCACTTCCACAGGTGCTGCGTACACACGCCAGCCCACCAGCTTCCAGAAGCAAAGGTGGCTCTGTGGGTGTTGGCGAGGGGCTGTCCCCTCAGGGGACTGGCAGGAGGACAGATGGACACTAGATCCCGAATGGCCACCCTGGCCTCAGGGAGCTGTGATCGGCTCACAAGGCCATCCCGGGTTATTGACGGACCACGGGGAAGGCTGCCTGGAACTAGGAGAGGAGGGTGAACACGACTGCTGCCCTCATCAGCTGCTCACCCCTTCCTGCCTCAGGAGGCTGGCCTGCCACTGTGGGACTCTGAGAGCAGCCCCCAGAGTCCTCTCTGGACTGAAGGCCAGAAAAGCCGCCTGTGGCCAAGGCTAGGTAGAGCGAAAGTGCTGGTTCGTCCTTCGGCTCCCAGTGTCCTCTTCCCCACTGCAGTCTGGGCCAGGGGCTCTGGGCAAGTCACAAAAGCCCAAGTGGCACCTACCAAGCTCCTTGCCTTGCACATCTCCTCTCTGTGGGCACCTGCTGCCCTCTCATCCCCAAGAGCCAGATGGGGAGGCTGTGTCCAGAAAGCTGAAGCCCCACACTCAAGGTCGCACAGCTGGAAGGCAACGGGGGAGGTGGGAGCCAGGCTGCCAGGTTCCTGCCTGCTCGTTAGAGTTGGCATGAGGCTGGCTCCAAGTGCCCTCAGGGTCAACTCCCTGGAAGGGGAGAGAGGGTCTCCTGTGAGTAAGAGCAGTGCTCTCCACAGGCAGGTGTGCCTGGTCCCAGACACACGGACAGCTGTCAGCCCTCACACTGTGCAGTGACACCTAGAAAGCCAGGCCGTGTGTGGTGACGCCCACCTGTAATCCCAGCGCTCCCAGGCTAAAGTAGGAGAAGCACAAGTTGGAGCACAGCCTGAGCAATTTAACGAATTAGTGTGAACCTGCCTCACAGAAAGAAAGAAATGTAAAAGGCCTGAGCGTGTGGCTCAATCGGAAAGCCCTGGGCTGAGTCCCGGGTACTGGGGGAAAAACAGCCAAGGCGGGTGTGTGTTCTGAGGTCACTTAGCTGGGCTCACACAGCAGAGGGAAACTGAGCCCTAGCCAGGGCAAAGGATGCATCCAAGGTTACACCACGCTTTCAGAGCACTGGGGCTCTTTCTAAGCCGTCTCAGGTCCAGGCGGAAAGCAGCAGAGGGCCCTCAGTTTTCCCAGGTGCTTGGCCCAGCGTCCCCTGACCAGCTAGCTGTGTGACCTTGGGTGAGTCACTTGAGCCCTCTGCTCCTCAGTCTCCGCAGCTGTGTGCCCTGGCTTGCCTGTTCCCATCTTGCCTTGTCCCCCGGCTGGCTGAGAGCCCTAGATGCTGTGGAGGGCGCCACGCAAAGGTGATCAGCAGTAGGACCTGGAGCTAAGCAAGGGACTCTGTTGCTGTAGTTGGCAAACTCCAAGGTGGGGAGAGGAAGAAAGAAGGGGAGTTTGGCGGTGGTGTCAAGCACAGTGATCACAGGGTCCCTCCCCGTGGCTCGTGAGGTCCTGGGGCCGTGTTTTACCCTGTGCTCGGGTGGTGAGAGCAGGCTGAGGGGGCCTTGATCTGGACATCGTGCTGTTCTCCATGCTGCTATAGAAGGGGAAACTGATGTGCCCCAGCAACACAGTGGGAAACTCGAATCCAGATCCACATGGAGGCTGCCTCCTCAGCAGGCAGCTGAGGCAGGTACTGCAGGGGCACTCAGGTTCCAGGGCTTCAGGTCTGGGGACAACCCTCCCGAGCTGAATGACCTTGAGAAAAATGGCTCCTCTCCTAAGCCTCAGTCTTTCCTCTACACATTTAAAGAGGACTGCTGGGAAATGTTTAAATAATGTGTATAGAGCAGCTGATGCATTGTAGGTATAGGGTCAAACTAGGGGCCAGGAGGGTCCGTGGGTGCAGACCACCACCTAGCAGAGGCTGCGGCCAGCTGTCAGGGTCCCTCATGCACTCACCATTAGTGGGGACAGCCCCCCAGCCTGCCTGGAGCCCTCCCTGACCTTCCCAACCCTCCAGAGATTCCTTGCTCCCTCCCATAGGAGGCCCAACTCAGGAAGCAGTCAGCAGAAAGCCCCTGGACAGAGGCAGTGTCCACCCTCACTCTGGTTAAGTGCTGAGCATGAACAGTAGATTGGCAGGCCCTGGGACCATGACAGTAAGGTGGAGTGTCGAGTCCCTGCCTGGACAGGGCGTGGTAACAGTGTTCACTTCTCAGGATGCTGTCGGCCACATGGAGACAGTGGATATGAGGGTCATGCCCAGTGGCACCCATTTGTGGCACAGTGAATAGAGAGGGACTGAGACTATGGGATTGAGGATGGAGGGTGTGAGCTAGTAACTCTCCTATGCTGCTTAGAAGCCCAGTGTCTTTGAGTGTGTTGCTTTGGTTCTTCAAGCCTCCATTCTGTAATCTGTGAAATGGGAACATACTCCCCAGGCTGCCCACTGTGGAGAGCCGCTGCATGATTACAGTGCAGAGAAGATAGCTCCGAGGACCTGCCACCGGGCAGTGTGCCCAGGACTTCTCCCTGTTGTCTCCCTGCGAGGGAAGATGCGAGGTATGGAAGGCCTGCAAATCATTTGCCCAAAAAATCATTTGCCCAAGCCAGGAAACCTCCATAGAGGTCCAAAGATGTAGCCAAGGCTGGTAGGAGAGGAAGGCAGAGTGGCCAGGGGGGCCAGGGCTGGGGTTCCCAGAAGTAGGAGAGAAAGCCTTAATTGAGGGTCAGGCAGCAGGTCACTGAAGGGTGACCTTGAGCAAGTCCTGGGGAGGTGGTGTCAGGTGGTCTCAGGCTGTCCCCTAACGGGGCTTTCTTGGCAAAAGCAGCTCTCCTGACCACCAGCCTTAAGTGACAGGCCTGAGGAGCTGGGGTGCCCAGCTTGCACAGGGAAGGCAGCCATGGGTGGACTGCGATGCTTGTTTTCGGTGGCTGCTGTCACAAAATGCCACAAACTGGATAGCTTCAAGCAACAGAAGTGCATCACTCGCTCTTCTCTGGGAGAGCGGAAGTCTAAGACCAGCCCTCCAGGGAGACTCTGACTTGGCTTCTGCTGGCTCCTGGTGTCCCCACTGGTGTCTCTTGCCCATGGACACATCCCTCTATCTCTTTCCCCATCTTCACAGGACCTTCTCTTCCTGTGGGTCTCATAAGGGGTTACTCGTTGGATTTGGGACCCACCCTAAATTCGAGGAGCTTTGGTTTCCAGAGTCCTGATTAATTGCATCTGCAAAGACCTTGTTTCTAAAGAAGGTCACCTTCTCAGGTTCCGGGGGGATGTGAGTGTTGGAGGGGACACTGTCCAGCACACTGCAGTCCGGGATTTATTGAGCGTTCACTGTAGGAGCTTTGTGCAGGGTCTCGTTTTCCCCCACTATGGTCCATTTCACACAGGTAAGGAAGCCAAGGCCCAGTGTGTTAAGAATGTGCCAAGTCACTCAGCCAAGCAATGGGTGGAGCAGGGCTTTGAACCCCGCTCTCTCCTTCCTCCCTGTGGAGGGCGTGGTCGAGGCCAGAGACCTGCTGGTCCTGGAGCCAGCAACCCACGAGGCGGAAACTCCAGCCAGCTCATGAAGACCCGGGACCCACAGGGAGTCAGCCCCAGGGTGGACTGGGGCGGGGGTCTTGGAGGTGTGAAGGGGACCCCGGAGCCCAGCACCCAGCCTGAAACCACACTCTTGTGGTGGTGGTGTTGGTGATTTTTGTACTACTAGAGATATTGAGCTCGGGGCCTTCGCACTGAGTTATATCCTCAGCCCACGTTTTACTTTTTTAGGGCTCAAACTTTTGGCCCTCCTGCCTCAGGTCCCTCCAAAATGGTGTTACAGGCCCTCACCACCATGCCGAGTGGCCCACCTCCTTGTCAGTGTCCCTGAGTCTCCCATACCCAGCCTCGAACTTAGAATCCTGCTACATCTCAGTGGCCCGGACACAGACATGTGACAGCATGCCCAGCACAGGCAATAACTTCCCAAGGATTTCTTTAGTCAGGCATGGTGACATGGCCCTGTGATCCCAGCACTCTGAGGCAGGAGAATCACAAGTTCAGGCTCGACATGAACAACTTTGCAACTTAGCAAGAAATCTTAAAAAAAAAAAAAAAAAAAAAAAAAAAATATATATATATATATATATATATATATATATATGGAATGTAGCCCAGTGCAGAGGCCGCAGCTTTAGTCCACTATACCTCAAAACAATCTCTTTGGCAGACTGACTGTGCTCATACGGAGAAGGGAGTCAGCAGTGCTAACTTGTAGGGTCACTGCCCAGTACTGGAATGCTGTTCCTAATTGTCATCATTAACAGTTAAAACATACCCTTGAGCATTTTACACTTTCTGAAGTTGATACATGGGAGGGTAATTGCTTATTCCAAACCTCACCCTAATGAGCAGCTCTACTATTCAGTAGCCTTGTGTGGTTAAACCAATGACTTAGCCTCAGTTTGTTCCTCCATGAAATGGGGTCAGCCAAGTCTTCTAGGCTGTCACAAGGCTCAGGGAATCAAGTAAAGCTCTAGGTCAAAGGACAATCCAAGGAAAGGCTCCCAGAAGGTGCCCTCACCTGTGTGTATCACAGGGCTGTGCAGATTCTGAACCACTTTACATGGGGGACTTGAACATCTGGAACTTTCTCATCCATGGGAGGGGGCTCCTGGAGCCATTTCCTGAAGGCACTGAGGGATGGTGTACACTGTTCTTTGTTGCGTGAGGATGTGGTGAAATAATGCAAAGGAAGCACTTGGCTCAGGAGCAGAGATCAATGTTAAGGTGGCCTCCTTTCGTGGCATCAGAGACTTGAGTTTAAATCCTAACTCTGGTGTTTACTGCTGTGTGACCTTGGCCAGGAGCTTTGCCCTCTATGCTTGGCATCCTGAGGTGTAGAGTTGGAGAAACCTGCTTCGTACAATTGGTGGCTTCAGCTGACAGGCAGGAAATTGTGTCAAATGAGGCCCTGGGCGTGCCACGAGTCTGAGGCAGCAGGAGCTTTTGTCTTGCTTCTGTAGATCTTGAAGATGGCTCAGAAGGGCAAATCCTGGTGTGGGAGGGCAGCCTGAGCTTTGCACACACCTGTCTCTGAGCAGGGTTGCTAGAGCCTGTGGGAGGAAGCCAGGCGTGGATGACCCCATTTGGATCCGCGCATCACTGGCACAGAAGCAAGTTCACCTCTCAAGGTTGTTCAGTGCCGTGGCTTTTCTGCACTGCCCCAGGGGATACCCTCAGCCCAGCCTTCTCCCTCAAATGCCTGCCTCCCTGGCGGGACTGTGGCGGAGTAGAGTCCCTGCTGCCTAGGACGTCCACCCAGAAGGGGCGTCAGAAGCCAAGACCACAGGCCCCACTGCCTGGGTGCTGTCAAGCCACATCATCTGCACCCTGATCAGAGCACTGGATGGCTGAGCAGAGATTAGGGACAGGGCTGCCTGGGGTCCAGTCCAAGGACTGGCACCTCCCAGCTGCGAGTCCTCAGTCTCCCAATCAGAACGTGTGCATGGCCGAGTGAGCGCACCTGTGGTGTCCAGGTGCTGTGACGGGACAGAATGGTGTGAATTCCAAGGTGGGCACTCGGCAGCTCCCAGCGCACCATGGAGTAGCAGGGCCCACGTGCCCTTGTTCCCTTGAGCGTGGCCAATGCAGGGATGCATCGCACCTCCCGTGCTGCTCCGAGGCAGCAGCACGTGCTGCATAATGTGAAACTGAGACAGGGTCAGCAGAGAAGCACCAGGCCGGGGCCCAGCCAGGCCCCAAAGCCTCCCCAGTTCAGTGACCAGGCTCTCTCTGAAACAGTAGCCATAAGAATCCCCACCTCTCATAGCTGCAGCAAGAAGTCAGATGCCCACATGTGCAGGTGCCTAGAAGGTGCCTGCGCACAGTAGGTACTTAATAAGTGACCACAATACCAGGGAAAATGGGTAGCACAGACTCGGATTCCCATTGCCACTCCCCACTTATTTACTATGTGACTTGCTGCAAGATTCTTAACTTTGTGCCTTCATCATACTATCCGTAAAATGGGAACAATAGCATGCAAATCACAGAACTGTGAACCTTAAGTCAAATGCTTGGTGGAAGCAAGCATTCCTATGTAAGCACTTAGGAAAATGCTTGGTGGAAATGTAAGCAATTATTATTGATGAACCTAATGAGTTTCTTCTAATTGATAAATGGCAGCTAAAATGAATAGTAGGCCCTGCAAAATCATAGCAAAAAAAAAAAAAGATGTCATTTTTCAGCAGGAGTAGCTGAGTCCCAAGATGCTTAAGGTGCCACAGCTGGCCATCAGTGGACCCCAACTCCCAGACACCAGCCCCTTGTCACCTCCCCAGTGTCAGCCCAGCATTCTGTGGGGTGAGAGGTCTAGCAGGAGAGGAGGGGAGAAGTCACAGCCACAGGCATACTGCAAGCAGGCCTGGGGCACCACGGGGGAGCTAGGGCTCCCAGTGCAGTTTCTCTCTCCTGCACACCTCTGCCTGTTGTCCCCGTGCAGGAGGAAGTAAGTGGCCAAGCAAAGCTTCCCACTCTGCCACCGCTGCCCAAGGTCAGCAGAGCTGCCAGACACCCCACCAGCCCTGCAGCCGGTGCTCCCCTGGCCTTGTGCTGCCTTCTTGGTGATTACTGCAGCATTGACACAGCAAAACTTCCTCTGAAGAGAGCAGAAGGCCTGGCTAGGCAGCTGGCCCAGCCCCCGGGTGGGCCGAGGGCCGCACAGTGGATCGGGCAGCACAGCCCAGAATGTGGCCTGGCCTCAGCCACACTGCAAAGTGACCTTGGAAGTGGCACAGCCCCCTACAGGGCATCAGTGTCTCATCTTGAAAACAAAGATTTGGAGCCAGGTGGGTGCCCTGTGACTGTAAGTGTCTGAAATTTGAAGTTGCCTGGCATTGCTGGGGTCAAGATCACAGGGAAGGTGAGGTGGGGAAGGAGATCGCATCCTGAATGGAGCGCACATGGTGCCCGGGGCTCTTGAGTGCCGAGATCAAATGCAGGTGTGCTCAGGAAAGGGGCTGGCCAGGCATGCGTCTTCTGCCTGAGCCTCACCTGTGCACAGGCTCCCTGGAGCATGCCCTGCAGCCCACAATTCCTCTGCACTGTAGCAAGAAAGCTGGTGCTTTTTACCCCATGTGAGATGCTCCTGGGCCATGGCTGACCTCAGAGGGAAGCATGTACTGGTCTCTTCCTAGCAAGTGCCTGAAGAGCAGGAGACCAAGAGCCCTTCAGGCCACTTCTGAATGTATCACCTTAGTGACTCAGTTCAGAGGAAAATGATCCCCTTCCCTTCATCCCACCCCAGCCAGCTCAGGTTTCTGAGCTCAGAGCATCTTGAGGAGGTAGACTTCAACCCACAAAACCAATTTGGCTACACACTTGGTATGGGCTAGGCCATGAGCTGGCTTCTCC
Source organism: Thryonomys swinderianus (assembly GCA_004025085.1). Classification (NCBI taxonomy): domain Eukaryota; kingdom Metazoa; phylum Chordata; class Mammalia; order Rodentia; family Thryonomyidae; genus Thryonomys; species Thryonomys swinderianus. Next base: position 70,015 of record PVIC010000547.1, on the reverse strand, counting down.
TAGAGTCCAGGGTGAATCAAACCCAGAGGTGGTTCTTGCAGGGGAATCTAAGCCACCCCAGACAGGAGGTAGCAGCAGGTAGTAGGGACCTAACTGCCTTGGCCTCCCCAGTCAGCCATTGTATCTCACAGTGTATCTCTGCCTCCTTGCTGCTGCCCTGGCCCTAGGTCCAGGTGAGCAGTGGTCTCCGAGCCATGAAGCAGTTTATCAGGCTTTCAGGGAGGAAAGGCAGAGGTTAGGACCCAGGCAGCCCAGTCCTGCCAGACCCCAGGGGAGCCCGAGGCCAGAGCTGCATGGCCAGAGGCTGCAGAGTGGTGTCCAGAGGACTCTGTCCAGGGTAGCAGCCACCTCCGGACAGCAGGGACAGCATGGGTCCTACCTCAGTTGTCTCCACACAGCTGTGCCAGGGACAGCAGCAATGGCAGCACAGCCTGAGGCTGACTCCTCAGCAGACACAGGCCTGGGCCCAGGAACTGGCTGTGTCCTGGGTCATCCTTCCCCCTCTAAAAGACCCCTGCAACCCTGAAAGGATCAGCCACCCTTGAAAGGGCCACCTTTTGGGGAGGAGGCACGTCACTTCTCAGGCATCTGCCAGAGCTGTGGAGGGAACTTTGGCTGCCAGCCTGCAGCCCCTGAGTGAGGGAGCAGTCCTGTCCAAGCGCCATGTTTTTATCTCTACATCAGGGTGACAGTGGCCACTGTGGAGATTACTGGGTTTAGGGAAAGTCCTGTGCACCGCCACTGCCAGGGCTGCCCCTCTGGCATCATGGGGCCCTCGTGGTCGCCATGTCTTTTCCTCACTTCAGGTTCTCAGGCTCAGCCACACTGCAGGGGAGCAGCAGAGGGCGAGAGGTCACTGCCAGCCGCTGTCCCAGGAGGGCCTCATTGTGGCCATTGCGGCCCTGAGAGGGAAGCCAGGAACACTGTGAAGATTTGTCTCTGTCAAGGAGACAGATTCCCAGATGCAGAACTGCAGTAACTTCAGTGAAAGAGAAAACACTGGGTGGGGTGAAGGGCCCCAGAGCCCGTGGGCCTGGGGTGACCCCAGGCATCGCCTCCCTGTGTGACCAGGAGCAGTGACTGACCCCTGTGCGCCTGAGTCTCATGGGGAAGGGGGTGTGAGCACCAGCCTCAGGCAGTTGCTGTGCACAGAGCCAAAGCATCTCTGTGGACTGAGTGGGAGGAGCATCTTGACGCCCCTCCCTATACCTTGCTCCAGCCTCCTCCAGGCCTCTCGGGATGGTGCGTCTTGCTTTTGACCTTACTAACTGGAATACTGGCAGCTGGTCCAGGACATGTGGGATAAGTGACAGGACCACCTTCTGCGTTGCCCTGGTGTCTTCTCCCTGCTCCTCACTCACCTATTCCCAGGTGGCCAGAAGGAGTATTGTACCACATTTGTGTCCCCATTTCACATGCCGCAGATCTCTCGTGGGGCAGAGACCCAGCCACTCCTCCCCACAGCCTGAAGCCTTCCAGGGCTGCCAAACACCCTAGACCCCTATTCCCAGGGTTCTCCGGCTTCCTCACCCCTCTGTTCGTCAAACGCGGAGCCTCTTTCCTGCCCCAAGCCCTTTCCTGTGCTGCTTCTCTGTTGCAAAGCTTCTTGTGTGCCTCCGAGTACGTAATAGATTTGTCCTCATTAGGGTCATCCCTGGTCTATGTGAAGAGCTTCCCCAGCCCTGCCCAGTGTCCTGTCATGGCTGCGTGCTCCAGTGGCATTTATCACACTGGATGTCGTTCTCCGCTTATTCCCTCCGGTGTCTGCTCCCAGTCAGCTGCTGCAGACAGGATGTTTGTCTCCTCACTCTCCTACTCCTGGGCCTAGGGCAGGTGGGGCCCAGCAGATGTCTGCAGTGTGAGTGACTGAAGGAAGGAACTCAGAGGAGCTGGCCAGCTCTGCACAGCGGCCCCAGGGGCACAGACCTGCACTGGCTCTGTCGGGGTACACGGTGGTGCAGAGGAGGTATTGGCCCAGAAAGTGTCCCCTGAAGCTGTGCGATGTGGCCTTGGCCGGTCCAGATTCTGCCTCATCTCTGTGCGGCTTGAAAGGGCAACGGTGGCCTCCTGCCTTGGTGTCACTCTAAGGCGGGACCTGCATGGTAGCAGAGAACTGAGAATGGAGCAGCTGCCCCAGGGGGAGGACAGGGTCACAATGTCATCCGCAGGCTGTGTTCTAAGCTAAGGAGGGCACATGGGCACTCCGCCAATGCCGGCCAGCCAGGCCTGCTGGGCCAGGGAGCCTAGAGGAAGGCGTCCTCGGCAAGGAACGGCACTCCACTGTCCTGTCCCTCAGGAAATTGGGTTTGGTGGCATTGTTTGTAGAACCACTGTGTACTTTCGAGCTTGAAAGAGACCTTAATGATGGGTTTGGAGATCAGGCCTTAATAGAGGGAAATTTCTACTCATTAGGCCCAAATGGGCTGAGCTCCGGAAAGAACTGGTGCCTGTTGCCTGTGGCTCACCTGCCACCTGCCAAAACCCCCAGCTTCTCCCGGAGTGGAGCACGTCACAGAAACAATTGCTGGGTCCCTGGCCCACCAAACAGCCAGAAAAAAGAAAAGCCCGGCAGCAACTGCTTGGAAAACCCTTTTTTCCCCTTTTTAACCACATTTGCAGCCATCTGAATTGCAAAAATAATGTCTGCTTGTCAAAAGTACAGAAGGGTCTGCAGCAAAAGGAATAGTGATCTCTCTTCTACCGCCACCTGTTGTTGAGTGTCCAGATGATGGCCTGTTTTGCGGGATCGCATTCCCCACATTTAACACCTCTGAAGTCTGGAGCCTTGCGGTCAATGGCACACTGGAGCTTTACTGGAAACCCTCATTCTTTCTGCATGTGAAAACCGAGGCTGAGCCTATGTCCACTGGGACTTGAGGGAACCTGGTGCGGCTCCCTTCTCTGGCTTCTTCCCTCCCATCCTGGCAGATACTGGTGTAGAGCCCTTTGATCGCTCTTGGTTTTTTTCAGTACTGGGGATCAAACCACCATATCCAGGGGTGCTGTATCATTGAGCCACATCCCCAGCCCTTGTGATTTTTAAATTTTGAGGCAGCATCTCATGAAGTTACCCTGACAGTACCTGAACTTTGAGTCTTTCTGCCTCAGCTTCCCTCAGGGGTGGGATTACAGGCCTGTGACTTGGGCCCCACCCGCTCTTTGTTAAGGAAATCACTGTGTGCCTAGTTCATCGTTCAGCTGTGATTCCCACAGCCGGATTCCTGGCAGGTCTTCACTTTGGGGAGCAACAGCGGCGAGTACAGGTGGTAAGAACTTTAGAGCTGCTGGGCAAGCCGGTGGCCGACTCTGCACCCCATGATGGGACTGAGGAGCCAGTACTCATGCCTGTCCTTCACAGGCAGCCACCGAGTAGACGCTGGTCAGGTTCCCCGAGGATGGGGCCATTGTGGACCCTTCACTGCCCCCTCCCCAACCAAGAAGTCCTGACACCAGAGCAATGGCAAAAAGTCTGAGCTCAAATAAAAAGATTGTATGTAAAAGGTCAACTAAAAAAAGCCAGGCACAAACAAGGGCAGGAGGTAAAGTAAAGACACAGCTCAAAGGTCAGAAGGGAAAGCGGAAGGGCAGGATGTGCACACCTGAAGAAACGCGTCCCCACCCCCAGCAAATAGTCTGCACTTTGAACAACTGAACAGAATAGAGGAGAAAGTCGTAAAGAGACGATGGTGACCGGCCACCCCCAGTTTGGGCCCTGTGGGTGCAGGAGACCTGAGCGCTGCGCTGTACATGCCTGGGGCCCACGGCCTCCTGCACTGGCCCTGCAGAGGTTTGGGCAGGCCCTGTTCTTGATCCTCTGCACAACTTGGCATCTTGTGGTCGCCCTCAATAGCCACTGACCCACAGTGACCTGCACAGGGGCACCCAGCTGCCACCCAGACCCCAGCTTGCCCGCGGGGTCAGCAGCGTTTGGTGCTAGACAGTAACTGCAAGCCAAAGGCTGAGGGAGTCGAGGGTGCAGGGTCCTGGGAGGCCAGGGTCGAGACGGGCAGTGAGAGAACACTCAGAAGGGAAGGATGGAGCCCTGCTGGTGGTGGGCTCAGCGCGGCTGGGCCACTGCGGTGGCACCAAGAGCCCCGCACAGGCAGGGCTTCGGCTGCAGAGTGACGTCCCCAGATCAGATCAGACACAGATCTGCTGAGGAGTCGGGCACAGGCTGGAGGCCAGATGCAGATGGATGTGAGCAGAGCTTGTGGGCTCCTGGGTCTGGGAAGCACCCAGGGACCTGAGACCTTAGGAAGCAGGGAGAGGGGAGGCTCCAGTGAGACCTGACCTGCTGTGGCTGTTTGCTCAGGAGACGGGGAAACAGGCTGGGGAGAAGCAGGGGACCATCCTGGGAAAGGCCTGCCACACTCTGTGAGGAGAGGCCTGCAGAGCTGGTCAGGACCCGCCGACAGCAGGGATGTGCTGACCACACGCAAAGGACACAGAGCCCACACACTCTGCAGGCCGCATGAGGGCTGACTGCTCTGGGCCCCGGGGCGCCAGTGCGCATGCAGCAGACCTGCTCCTTGCTTTGTGGGCTCGAGTTCCAGTGGGTGGGGACAGATAAACGAGGACAAGTAGGTGGCTTGTCAAGGAGGCCTTAGTGCGCAGAGGAATAGAATGGAGGAAGGGGCAGGAGAGGGCTGTTTGAGTGAGGGAGGACATGGCACTGAGCCGCGCTCGTGCGTGGCTGTCCAGGGAGACAGCAGCAGGGGCGGCCTGTGCTCATGCCCTGAATGGACCACGCACTCTGCCAGCTCAGGAACGGTGAGAGACTGTGGTGTGGAAGGGACTGAGCGAAGTGAAGAGGGGTAATGGTGGGCCAGAGGGTTAGCTCAGTGGTTCCGGCACCTGCCTCACAAGCGCAAGGTCCTGAGTTCGATCCCCGGTAACCACATACAATGCTGGGCGTGGAGACTCACGTCCACCAGCAATCAATACCACATACCACAGTGCCGGGCGTGGTGGCTCACGCCTGTAATCTCAGCACTCAGGAGGCAGAGACAGGAGGATTGCTGAGTTTGAGGCTTGCCTGGACTACATAGTGAGCTCAGAGCCAGCCTGAACTACAAAGCGAGACCCTGTCTCAAAAAAAAAACAGGGATAATGGTGGGAGGAGGATCCAGATCATAAAGAATCTTGCTAGGACTTTGGCTCTTGCTGGAGAGGAACGGAAGTCACAGGAGCATTGGGTCCCCACAGAAGAGGGGTTGATGGGCCTCTGGCTGGGTGTGCAGAATGCTCAGGGGCAGGGCCAGGCCAGGGAGATGCTGGGATGAACATCATGAGAGACACGTGAGACATGCGCGCTCTGGATGGGTTTGAAGGGACAGTGGGTGGGGGTGTCGGACGGTATTTGAAGCGGTGATTTGATGACCAAACCGAAGAGCCAGGTGGGTCTAGAAACTGCTAAGCGCAGGCCATGCAGCAGGGAGGGTAGCAGTGGGAGGACGGGGTTGGTGGAGGGAGAGGGACGGTGGGAGCAGACAGGCAGATGTGTACCTTGGTGTGCACAGGATTAAGAAGCAGGGAGGCAGGGTAAGAGAAGCAGGCCGGCCGAGGAGGCTAGGCAGAGATTCTCCAGTTTTTCTCACAGGCAGTGGGAGCTACCGAGCGCTTGGGCAGGGCCGAGACAGTGTGATCAGGGTTGGAAGTGCTTCCGGAGGATACCTGTCATGAGTCCTGCCCCTGTGGACACCAGTGGGCATTTTGCTCTGTTTTCCTTCTGTCTCCATCATTTATTCATCAACCGCTGAGCACTTGCTCTGAGCTGAGGGCGCCGGGACAGGGTGTGCGAGAGCAGACGTGTTCCTCAGCTGGAGCTCCGTGGGCCTCGTGCTGGGCCGGGGCTGCCCTCCGTGCTTCCCAGGGAGCCTCAGGACAGCGTCCACGCAGGGACAGCACAGTGCTGCTCCAGCAGCCTCCCCTCTCCTTGCTTCCCGAGGTCCTAGGGCCCTGCAGCCTTTAGGCCAGCGTTGGGGCTGGGGTGCAGAGCACGGCCTGGGTGTGCGGGGCCGCAGAGCGGCGGCCTGGCCATGGCGGTGTGGCCTGAGCGAGGGCAGGAGGTGGCTGAGGGGCCGACGGCTATGGGGTGAAGCAGCGGAGAGCCGAGCAGCTCCTTCCCGCTGTCCTCTGGGAGACCTGGTTGCTCCCCAAGGTCACATGGCGACCACAGCAGACTGGCTCTCTCCCAAGGCAGCGAGCATCTTTTGCCCTTTCACGCTTTCCTCTGGGGAAGAGGCTCGAGCTCCACCCGACCGCTGAGCGCTAGGCGCCCAGCCCGGGGCCGAGAGCTGGTGTCGGGCTTGGCCTCTGAGCCCTCCCGTGGGCGGCTCCGGGGACCTCCAGGCTGGAGTGGGGCGACCAGTAGTTTCCTTTTGGAGGCTCTGTAAGAAGCCACCTGGAGGCCAGCCAATGGGCCTTTTCCACCACTGTGGAAATTTCCAACAACAGAGTTATTAAAACTCCCAGGGCCCTTCTGCCACCCCACTTGGTTATGAAAAACAGCCCTTTGGTGGCCAGGCAGGGACAGAGCAGCTGAGAGCCCAGCATTGAGCCTGCCGAGAATTCCCTAGTGAGAGGCTCCCAAGTAGCTCGCTAATCAGACCCCAGGGATCCTGGCTTGGAAGCCGGGCTGCCTCTCAGGAAGGGATTTCCAGCTGCCGGGCCGGGAGCCAGGGCCGCCAGAGCTCAGGGATCGGTCAGGGCGGGTGTGGCCCGAAGGCCATGCTGGACAGCAGCACTTGGAACACGTTGTTTAGCCACTAACGCAGGCATTGGCTAGCAGGGTAGGAAGGACTGGAGGAGGAAGAGGCACCGGGAAGGCAGTCACGGGGAGTCATCCCGCCATGTGACCTTAGTCGTGCAGATGTCTCCACCTTACATGGAGGTAGCTCCGTAAGGAGGACCCGGTGGGAGAGAAGGTGAGTGAACCACAGAGACAGACCCAGGTACTCTGGCATCCTCACCTGACACTAGGAGATTCACTGTGGGGCCTCAGTTTCCCCAACCATAACACAGGTGATTGTAAGCTTCCGTAGGGTGGATACTGATTCTCCCAGTGTGATCCCCGCTCTGACCTGGAGGCCAAAGCAGCCAAGAGCAGCCTGTCGCTCAATGTGTGCAGGGGTCCACTGAGGTCCCTGGCAAGCAGAGCACGTCTGCCTGGACTGCAGTCCAAGTCAGGGTGGGGTGAGCCAAGAAGCCTCAGGAGATCTGGCAGATGTGCCCCTGGTGACACCCAGCTGGGGGGGTGGCCACAGCCCCTGGGGGGCAACCTTGGACCCCCCAGTCCCCACAGCTCCTCATCACCCCCTAGATAGCCAAAGGCTTCACTGCTCCCCCTACTGGTGGGACACTCTATATGCACAAGCTGAGGGTTTGATGGCATGGGCACAGAAGTCAGTGACAGGTATGCCATGCAGAGCAGGTGTTGCCCAGCTTCTTCAGTGCAGCAGAGCCAATCGCTATCTTGGCTGCTGCCCTCGCCGAGCAGCCTGAGTCCAGCCCAAACCTCAATCTCTATGTCTGTAAAATGGGCACAGCAGTAGAGCCACCATCAGGCTGCCTGTGGGGTGGATGTCTGGTACCAGTCTGCCAACCTGCACTGTGTGCTGCATCTCTGCAGTGTGGCAACCCCAAAAGAGAGCAGGGTTTGACCGCAAACAAACCAAACAGCCAAGGACCCAGTCACCCCAGCCTTCCCTCAACAGCCTTTATTTCAATACAGAAAGTCCTGCATTCAAAGAATTCCTTTAGTCCCAGGAAAATAAATCCCCAGGACTGCCTCCCCCACCACAGGATGGGAGGGTGACAGTTTATATATAACATGCACTGCAGTCATTAGAGTTGTTTAAAGACTACTGTGGGGTTCTTTTTGGTAGAATGTCAGGGCAGGCCTCTCCAAGTGGGGGACAGTTCACAGGGACCTCGTGGGGTAAGGGAACCAAACATATGGACACAGAGTAAAGGAGACACCACAAATGAAAGGCCAGATGTGAGAAGGTCCCGTTGTGCTGGTGGATGAGAAGGGAAGGCCCTTGATTGATTAGGACTCTGAGAGAAAGCTGTAGAAACACTGGTTCAAAGTAACTTGAGGGGAAAACACATTGGCTGACTTGATAGAACACAGAGCCAGAGGTTGGGCTTCAGGGGTGGCTGTGACCTGTTGTTGAATGCAGCCTGTGTATCTCAGTCCCGCCTGCATCTGCGCCTTCACTTTTAGGAAGTCTCAGTACCCAAGCAGACATCCCTGTCTGGACTGGAGAAGGCCCGCTCTGTGCTGAGGGCCAGGCCCAGCAGGGGCTGGACGTGAGGCTGCATGTGGCTAGGGTGGAGGGCTGTAGAGTATCCGGGAGGCCTCAGAGACCTGAGCAAGACTGTAGACATAAAGAATTGGGGTGTAAGCAGGGAAAGGACGCAGCTGAGCGCATGTCTCAGGAGGAGTGCTTAGGGAGAAGAGGATGGCACACGCTCCCAAGCAAGCACTGTTAGGGAGCAGAGATGGAGCAAGGAGGCTGGACTGGGGTGATGTGGAAAAAGCCTGAGCCCAGCTGGGGTCCAGGTTAGGGTGTAAGTGCTGGTGAGAGCCTAGCAAGGTCTCCATCCTATAGACTTGGGCACAGGAGGAAGCTTGGGCCAGGGGCAAGGCAAGAGCTGGTCCCCCATTACACAAGCCCTTGAGCCAGAGGCCTGGCCTGAGGCAGCCTCCTCCCATGATGGCCAGGTGGGTCCTGGAGCCTGGAGCCTGCGAGTGAGGGCCCCTGGGAAGGAGGGAGGGCAGAGGGGTGGGCCCTCTGCAGGCACCAGAAGACCAAAGGCAGAGGGGGCTGTCAACCTCATTCCCACCCCTTGTCCTCGGACCAGGGAGCCAGGAGAATGGCAGCATCCTGCCAGGCCTCAGAGCTTCCCAGGCTCTGGCCTGGCCTTCACTGGGTCATCAGTACCAGGGCATTTATGGCCTCCCCTGCCAGCCAGAGAACCATACACATGCAGCATATGCTGAGCTGAGAGCCATCCAGAGCTTGGCAGGAGATGGGCCCATCCTGGGGGCACCCACCTGCTCCACATAGGCCAACACCCCTCGGATGGAGCCAGTCGTATCCAGGCAGAGGGGCCGTGCAGGCTGTGCAGCAGCCCTGAGCCTCCCGGGGTGAAAGACCATGCAGTTCAGGAGAGGCACCGGCTTCCTCGTGCCACTGTGGGGACAGAGAATACGGAGACACAGAGGGCCTGGGAGTCTGGCTGCCTCTGAGAATGTAGCTGGGCTCTGGTTGTGGATCCCCGCTCTGACCTGAAGGCTCCCAGCAGGAGCTCAGGGCGTCCTCACCTCACCACAGTGCGGCTGAGGAAGCGTTTGCCTGACAGTGGTCACAAGTGGTCCCAGAAGGTCTGAGGTCAGGAAGTGAGTGTCTCCCCTTCCACCAAGAGGTCCTTCATAATTTAGAGGGCTGGGAGGACCTCCTGTGAGAAGGAGATTGGGGTTTTTGGCTTCATTTTTTTCTCCTTTCTTCCCTCTGTCGTCCTTCTTTCCCCTTCCTTCCTGCTTTTCTTCCCGCTTCCCCTCCCAAAGTGTTGGCAGTGTCTTGCCCTGTGCCTGGTGCTGCACTAGGCCTAAGTAAGAATGATGAAACACAGGCCTTGTCCTCAGTGCTATAGGCCTTAGCATTAATCCAGAAGCCATCCAAATAAACAAACATACAATCATGATAAGTATGACAGCACAGAGTGCTAGTAGGTAAATCAGGGAGCAGTAGTTTCCTAGGGAATCATAGGAGGGAGCAGCATCCAGCTGAGAGAACACAATAAACAAAGGCCGTGTGGGAGGAGCAGTCAGGTGAGGAGAGTGGGCACTACCCAGACTGGAGGAGTAGGCCTGCCTCCACCAAAGGCAGCATTAGGGGCCAGAGAGAGTAGGTGGGGCTTGCCATGTGGTCAGAGCTACTCTGTCAAGTAGCAGCCAGGAGGCATGTAATAACCATCGGATCTGTTGGGCCTGGTGGTGCATGCCTGTGATCCCAGCACTCAGGAGGCTGAGGCAGGAGGATCACTAAGAGACCACCCTGGGCTACATAGTGAGCTTGAGGCCAGCCTGAACTGCACAGCAGGGACCTTGTCTCAGAAAACCAAAACCAAACAAACAAAAAGATCCATTGGAGTGGTATGAGCAGGAGATGAGAAGTCAGATAAGGCCAGGCCTCTGGAGAAAGATGTCAAGGAAATGTAGGAAGGAGGCAGAATCCACAGGATATGGAGGAGGAGGAGGAAGAAGAGAGTGACAAGGATTACTCTTGGCTTCTGAACAGCCACTGAGAAAAGGTGAGGACATTGCAGGAGTCTGGGGCTGGCAGGGTAGAGCTACAGGTCATTTCAGATACACTGGCTTTGGATCCCTACCTCACATCACATGCAGAATGAAACCTTGATGGGAAATGCACAGGGGAAAGCTTTGTAGTGTTGGATTTGACAATGGTTTCAGCTAGCAAAAGACGAAAATAGACAAATTCGAAATTAAATATGTGGGTGTATCCAAAGACTATCAGCAGATGGATAAAAGCAGTTCACAGGATGGTAGAGAATATCTGCAGCACATACATGTGATAATGGATTAATTTCCAGAGTAGATTAAAAAGAAAAACCTTCCCATAACTCAACAACAAAAAGAAAGCCCAACTTAAAGGCGGGCAAAGGCCTCACCTCAACCTTTCTCTAGGAAAGATGTACACTTGGCAAAACACACACAAAAAGTCATTTAGCATCACAGGTCATTAGAAAAGCATGCAAAGCAATACCTTGCCAAGACACCACTTCATACCCATTAGGATGGCAGCTGTTTAAAATACACACACACACACACACACACACACACACAAGTACTGGCAGAGCATGGGGCATCAGCACCAATAGGCATTGCTGTGGAAACATAAAACAAAGCCACTGCCATGGAAAGCCCTGGTAGCAATTCCTCAAAAATTAAAACAGGGAAGAACTGAAAGTAGAGATGCAGACAAGTATGTCTATATACTCGTGTTCATAAAAGTTACAACAGCCAGGCTCAGCACCCATGAGCCATAGTGAGTGAGTGCATAACTCAGTGTATTCTGTCAGTGAAATGGAACATTAGTCAACCTTGAAAATGGAAGAGCCCAACTTTTGCTGCCATGTGGATGAGTTTGAGAAAAAGAGCTTAAGTGAAGTAACTCAGTAATGAAAGGACAGTTAGTGTGTGGTTCTCCTTTCCCAAGGAAATGAACCCACAGAAACTTACTGGTGGTTGTTGGGGCTGGAAGAAGGAGAGGGAAAAGTTAGTGCTTAGGAGGATGGGGAGAGGGAAGGTTCTGGAGATGGACAGTGGCAGCCGTTACACATCGCCATGAATGCACTTGATGCCAACTAGCTGAATATGTGCAGGTGGGCAGAATGCCAAGTTCTATACTATGTAGATTTAACCACAGTGAAGAAAAAAGTAGATGAAAATACTCAAAAGCGTTCCTACAACTAAAGAGAAAGCTACAACTGGGAAACTGCTAGAAGAAAATAGAATGTCTTCACCAGCCAGAAGGAGGAAATGATTTTCCATAGGAGACACTAATTATACAAAAAGAAACAGATTGACTGGGTGTGAGGCTGCAAGGGACAGCAGGCTGGGAGGCCACGGGACACAGGCCTTTGCTCACCGTGGGGCTTGGTGGGGGAGATGTGTTGGGCTCATCTTGAACCATGATCTGCATTTAGGCCTGTCTCGGTCCCCGGCTGTCACCACCCAGCTGAACAAGTGCATTTAGGCCACATCTAGACCAAGCCTAGTCACAGGGCCAGGTGGTTGAGCCCTGAGATGTCCAAAGGCAGTGGGTTGGACCTTCAGAGGCAGAGCTCAGACCCTCTACCTGCGTCCTCTGGCCAGGCTTGTACTCCTGCATGTTCAGAGCTCCCTGCCCAGCTCTGTGGCCTTCTGTGCTAAAGGTAGAGACAGATGGAATCCCATTTCCTGAACCCAAGGGCTGATCAAACACAGGCACCTGAAACAAACTGGGGCGGGAAGGCTGTCGTCCTCCCCTTCTTGACACAGGGGCCCGACATAGAACTGGTTACAAGAGGATCTCACACCACATGGCTACCAGACAGCGGCCAGCCCCACAGCTGAGGATCTCCTCGCACCCTGCCTTGCTGCGGTCTCCAGACCCAGACTCAGCCTGGCACCTTGCTCCCTGCCACCCATTGACCCTCTGACCTCAGGCTCAGGCCTCCTGGTCTACCATGTGGTGTCCTTTCTACACAGCACTCGTGGAACAGGGACGCTGGCTCGGGCCAGTAGCAGTGACACTGATTCTCTGTGGGCCATGGGCCAGGAGCTCTTTTGAGGAGGGTGAGAGCCACAGCTTCCTCCTCAGAAAGACATGGGTTTGTACTGTGCATTTCTGGAGCTTGTGCCCCTCCCCAAAGGCCTCTGTGGCTCCCGTGGGGCCACCACAGGACCTCAGAGCCCAAGCAGACTGCTCTCACAGACTGCCCTGTGCTCTGCTTACCTTCTGGGGAGAGAGGATTATGCCAGTTTTCCAGGGGGAGAGCTGAACTCCCATTTTAGTCCCTAGAGAAGTTACTGGCACAGGCAGCCAGGGATTCTCAATGCCCCCTTGCCCTCCTGCCAAACCCGGAGTTCCACCCCACCCAGCCCTGGCTACCTGAATGGAGAAGGATATCAAATGTGGAGGGAACTGTGATGCCTCACCCCGACCCTGGGTCAGAACTTGTCTGAACTGCCTTTGCGCCCCAGTGTGCAGCCTGTGGCCAGAACGAATGTGCCAAAGGGCCCAGTGTGGAGTGTACAGCATGGCAGGCCAGGCGAGGGCCTTCCACTGTGAGATGGAGGTGCCACCCTCACTCTTCCATCCGGGCCTCTCGGAACCTCAGCCCTCCACAGAGCGGGAATAACACTCTTCTCACAGAGCCAGACTCTGGACCGGACAGACGTGTGTGAACAGCCCTGTCTTACAGAGGAAGGGAGGGAGGTGGAGAGCAAGGCCCGGTCGGCAATGAGCAAATGGAGGCCACAATCAGAGCCCAGCCTGCCGAGTCCATCTGTGTCCCTGACCAGGGGGGTGGTACCTGCCAGGGGCTGTCCCTGTCCTTCTTCCTGCCCAGCCCACCTTGCCAGAGCAGCTTCCACAAGAGCCAGGACAGGGACATTAACGCCCAGGGCAGCAGGAGCCCAGGAGAGTGAGGAGCTTTGACAGGACCACTCCAGGCCCAGGCCCCCACCGCCCTGTGTGCTGATTCTAGAAAATCTTGTCACGAGCTCAGCTGATGCACTTGATTGCTCTCCTCTGCTTCGGGCTTCATTTCCCCTTCTGAGCAGCGTAGTCGCAAGCCCAGCAACATGCTCAGTCCTTCCACACCCATCCGGGGCCGTGAGCCTCACCCTGGTCGTACCTCCCGTTCGGCAGCCCAGCCTCAAGCTGGAAGTGGGTCAGCTGCGCGTGGCCCACCCCAGCCGTGGTGGGCTTCAGACTTGTGGGTGTCATGGCACATTGAACTTGGGAGGATGAACCGTGACCATGACCGTGGCACATGGCCCAGGGCCCAGGACTGCGTGTTGCCAATGTGCCAGGGAGCCTGAGAAGACCTTCCCGGTATGGTGCTGTGGAAGAGCAGAGGCTTTGCCCACAGGAGGCCATTTTCAGCAGGAGGAACTGCCTAGGCACAAGCTGGAGGTGTGGGGCGCTGGCAGGGGAAGGTTGCAGACAGCTGTGCTGGTGGAGGAATAGGCAGGGCCCGTGCATCGGGCCAAGAATTTTGGGCCTTTTCCGGGGCAGTAGGGAGCAAGGTGTGCCAGTCTGCTGCGGCTTGGTCCCTGCGCCGCCCTTGAGCTTCCGCCGGCCTCTCTCAGTGCTTTCCCTGCACGACCTCACCCTTCCCAGCATGCCGTTCTGCCTTCAGTCACTCATTTCTTACCTTCCTTCCCAGCTGGGACTCTCCTCTCCCGCTCCCACCTTGCACGTCTGACCATCTGCGTGGTGTCGCTGTGTGGACATCACACAAGCATCTCAAAGACACCAAATCCAAAACTGATTCTTTGCTTACCCAGGCTCCCCTGAAAACCCCCTTCCTCACTTCCTATCAAGGCGGCCAACACCCAGGGCCTGTGCACCAATCCGCAGCACAGGCAGATAAGTGTGTTGGGCAACTGCCATACTGAAGGTGCTACCCAGAGTCAGGGCTGGGCCAGCCACTGGGCCCTCCCGGGGCAGTGACGCTGGATTCAGGAGATGGTTTCCTTGAGAGGCTATCTTGAGTCAGCACACACTGGCTATGCACAGGGTGGTGGTTTCTGGCAGTTCAGCTCCCAAAATAACCTGGACCTGAGGGCGGACAACCCACAAGCCTTGGAAGCCATGCTCTTTCCCCGCCAGTTCCTGCGACCTTGGAGCCCAGACACAGGTCCCAGGTGCCAAGAAGGGCAGAGCAGGGATGTTTGGGGCAGAGCTGCAGCGCTGCCTGTCTCCAGAGACCTGGCCAGACTTGGAGCTTCCCAGCCAGGGCCAAAGACAGCCAGGCAGCAGAGGACACACTGGGGCTCTGGCTCCTGTCTGCCCTGTCTCGGCTGATCTGTTTCTGTCTCAGTCTGGATGTGGGGCCTCCCTTGCCCTCCCCCACCTCCCTCTCCCAAGCTCCCAATGTCTCCTCATCTCCCTTGCTCCGTCCTGGCTCCTCTCTTCCCTGCCCTCTCCTCTCCTCCCTCTGTAAGAGAATTACAAACACACGCACACGCACACACACATGCACACACACACAGTGTGCACAGACTTGCTGAGCCCAGCTCCACTGTCCCCTGGCTCAGGCCCCAGAGCACAGGGCAAGAGCAGGGCAGGGTACATTGGGGAGGGTTCTGAGGCTGTGCTCTGAACCCCTGCCCCCAATCTGCCCCCGAGGTGGGTGCTGGGGGGTAGCAGACCTCCTGAGTTGGTTGCCCCATGGTTGCAGCTGCTGGGTTCCTGGGCAGGTGGGACTGCAGATCAGGTCACTGGGTCCATTCAGCAGAATTATAAATAGCAGCTTATGCCCTGCCTGCCCCAGAGAGCAGCCACAGCCGCCACAGGGCCCAAGGCCCCCCGCCACTCCTGAAGCCATCCCTTTGAGACAAGGCCTGCCCCTCCCCTGCACAGCCAGTGGGTCCCCAGGTCAGTATCCGATGTGCTGTCACCATGGCAACCTGCTCGTCCCTGCCCAGCTCAGGCTCAGGTTGCGAGGTGGGGGGGTAGGGAATGGGAGAGAGAGGTCCAGTGGCCTGGAATTGGAGGCCACTGCTCTCTGCTAGGCCTTCTTGACTCTCCTGGGGACCTCAGAGTGAAGTCTCGGCCCCCTGAAACCTCAACTTGCTGGCAAAGCATGAGGGGGAGATGAACTGAGGCCAGGAGGCCCCAAGGCTGCCTCCTGTCTCTGCCTGGGACTGGGCACAGTGGGCCAGGCGTAAACCTTGAATCCAAAGAGACATGAGTTCAAGTCCTTGTCTGTACCTTCAGCCAGGTGTGAGGCCATCCCTCGATGCTGCACCTAAACTCCTACTGATCTTGGGGATACAGCTGGGCCAGGTAAAGCTGGTCAACTGGGTTCGATCTAGCGAGGTGCTCAGTCTTGCTGAGCCTCAGCTTCCTTACCTATGAAATGGATGCAGAAGCAACAACTCCTCACATTCCTGTTTGGGGAGTGAGGGGACCACAGTGAGAGAAAGAACTCAGCAAGGACCCCACTATCTTCTTTTCTTTCTTTCTTTTTCTTTCTTTCCTTCCTTCCTTCCTTCCTTCCTTCTTTCTTTCTTTCTTTCTTCCTTCCTTCCTTCTTCCTTCCTTCCTTCCTTCCTTCCTTCCTTCCTTCCTTCCTCTCTCTCTCTCTTTCTTTCTTTCTTCTTTTTGCGGTACCGGAGATCAAACTCAGGCCCTTGTTCATCCAAGGTTGGCACGGTACCACTTGACCTAAATCCCCAGCCCTCTCACTGTCCATACTTCTGTAGTTGCCCCTATCAGAGCTGGGCCTGCCCTCCTCCATGACTCATCATATCACCGCAGTCGATGCCCTTTCCCATTTTCAGTCCCTGGGCCTGCCCAGCTCTGAGGTAGCATGTCCCAGCACCTCCCCAGGCCAGACAGTTTCTGTCATTATTCACCCACAGCCTCACCTGGGCCTGGCTCTGGCAGGCCAGGCAGGAGTGCAGGAAAGGTTGCAGGGTTACCTGGCAACTGAGGCCCCAGCATGGGAGGCTTGGGTGTCAGGGTGTCCAATGTGGCCCCTGTGGGAGATGTGAGGCAGTGGCAGCTTGCACAGGACCCTCCTTTCCTGCCTGCCAAGCCCAGCCATCACAGAACCCACTTCTTCAGGGTGAAAGGGGCATCTGGCCTGGGATATTTTTATAGGTGAGACACGTGGTTAGGTTCAGAGAGAAACTGGAGCCTGTCTTGCTGCTAACTGATACAGTGTTGTCGCTGTCACCAGCTTCCTGGAAGTTTCAGTCCAAGTTTGCTGAAGCACAGAGCACTCCCTGGCCCCTGGGGTGGCTGGTGCCGCTCCTAGAGCTCCCAGAGTGCTTTGCGTGGGCTACAGGCCCTCAGGTCACACAGTATGGGCTCATCCATGTTGTTTTCTTCACTGAGTAAAGACTTTCTGGGCCTCTGTGGCTCTCTGTGTTCTGCCTGAGTGACCTTAGGAGAGCCAGGGGGTCCTTTTCACCTCAGTTTTATTACCTGAAGAGGGAATGAGGAGTTCACTGGCCACGTGGAGCTGCATGTGGGTGGAGGAAGGTGGCTCTCAGGGTCGTGCTCCATCCCTGTCCATTGTCATGACTTCTGTCGCTGTCATCTGTGCGGGCCCTGTCTGCCCTGGGCCCACTGCGGATGTAAATGTTTCCCTGGAAATTCATCCCTGTCCAAGGAGCCTCTTACAGATCTGGTTGTTCCTTCACCTCTCCTACTGCTGCCTCATCTAGACCGTGCCCAAAATGTGTGTGAGGTCCCCCTGCAGGCTCTCAGTCTCTGTCCTCGGGGTGGGGGAGCAAGCGGGCCCATGGGTGCTTCCGGCAGCCTGAAATAGCAAGGCTGGCAGATGGCAGAGGGAGCAGGATGTGGCGCTCGCGAGAAGGAGAACGCAGCCTCCTTCATTTTACATCCCAGGCAACCTGCTGGTCTGCGCTGGTCCCAGCTCTGCCACTGACCTGAGTCAAGCCCATCACTCGCCCTGTCAGGGCCTCAGTCACCTCATGTGAAAGATGGGTGCGGCTCTCCTATTGGTGTGGGACGGGAAGGAGGTCAGCCTGTGAAGACTCCCTGCAGGTCACAGTCCTCATTTATACCAAGATCAGGACCCTGAGCAGGAGGGCCAGGTGGTGGCCCTCCCTCCCCACACCCAGTCACTCGTCAGCCAGTGCCGCGCTGGGCAGCTGCTCACCCGCTGGCTGGGGGTGTTTCTAGCAGCAAGTGATGAGGCCAAGCTGCCAGCTCCAGGATGTCATTCTTGACTTCTTCCAAACACAGGAAGGAGTTGCCATCTGCTGTGTCCTTCCTTCCCAGCCCAGCTCTGGCCTGGCCTTGCTCCTGTCAGCAGTGTGAGAGGGGACTCTCTCAGGGCTTTCCTTAGAGGATGCTGAAGGGAGGCAGCCGAAGGCCTCCTCTCATTCCCCAGCCCACATTCCTGCCCCCGTCTTTCTCCTACCACCCTTCAATCCGTCCTGCTAGTGTCCCTGAAAAAGCCACCCAGTTCGTGCCTTTGTGTCCCAGGGTCAGGACCAGAGCTGTGAGAACCACCCTGGTGCAGATCCTGGCCAGGTTGATACAGTGCTGTCACTGTCACCAGCTGCCTGGAAGTTTCAGTCTAAGTTTGCTGAAGCACAGAGTGCTCCCTGGCCCCTGGGGTGGCTGGTGCCGCTCCTGGAGCTCCCAGAGTGCTTTGCATGGGCTGCGGGGCCTCGGCCAATAACTATATTCCCTGAGCCTTGGTTTTCTCTTGTCTAAAATGAAGAAATAAGAGCATGTACCTCTAGGAGCCATTGTGGGCCTTAGAAGATAATGTGTGGAAAGAAGAAGGGCAGGGGTAGCCCATGGTAGCATAAAATGCAGCTACTCTTAGATTATTTCTATCCTGTTGCCACTACTGAGATCCCTTTAGTACTTTGGCCTCTACTATAACATCTGACATAATCAATTTATAAAGGAAGGGTTTACTTTGGCTCAATTATGGAGTTTGGCATAGTTGCTGTGGGCAGTAGCAGCTCATCATGGCAGGAGCAGGAGTTGTTTGACTTGTTGGAGTGAAACAACCCACTTAAGGGCTGGACGTGAGGGGGAATGGGAAGCCTCCTTTCAAGGACACACCTCAGTGACCCCAAACCTCCCACTAGGCCACACCCAGGCAAGGTCACATTGCCTCCCAGCAGCACGGAGCTGGGGAACAGGCCTGTCCACGCAGATGCCCACAGATACTTCCCCTGAGAAACACCCCTCCTTCCTGTGCTGTGTGCTGTGTGGGCACCTGGGAAGTCCTCAGCGCTGCCCTCCACCTTTGTATTCCAACACCAGCATCTGCTGGGAAAGCAGACAAATCTGACGCCCAGATGCTCTTGCTTTCTTCCAGCTTCCCCTTCAGGGATCCAGCCCAGAGTCCCTGCTGGGTTCTGTGTGTCCTGTGTTGCCATCAGGTGTGCTGGGGACCCAGAAGTGGATGAACCCTCTGAGCTGTAAATGACCAGGCCCCATGGAGAAAAATCAGTGGACTCTTCTTGGAAAGTAGAGTCTGCATAGAGTTTACTGAAGAGAGCTCTGGAGGGCGAGCAGAGCCCACAAGGCAGTGAAGCGGAAGGTGTGAGGTGCTCAGTCCACAGGGCAGCTCGAGTTGTTTATTATTAAAACAAAAACTCTTCCCCACAGAGTTCATTTGGTGCCCACAAACGGCTCTGGCTTACTGAGGAGCACACAGATGCCCACGGGGTACTGGGTGGAAGTGGTACTGTAAGCCGGGGAGGCCCCTCCTTGCGCTCCAGCCCAGTGTCATACAGGTCAGCCTGGAAGGCCTTCTGAAACCAGGGAGATCAGTTTCCTTAGTATACCACCAAGGAAACTGAGGCCCCAAGAGGGAAGGTGAGGAGTGGCTAGCAGCAGACCCTCTTGCCAGTATGCCCGCCCATGTTGGGGTGAGCAGCCGCACAGGACTGCACATCCTGTGCATGACAGTGGGCCTCCAAGGCCTGCCTCAGAGAGTCGCCCCTGCGGGCCCAGTGCAGTCCTGGAATCCCTAGCCTCCGTTTCTTACTCATAAAATGTGAATGGGAAGTGGATTCTCCTGAAAACATTTGGTGCCACCAGTGTGTCCCACACTTGGTTCAGGATGAGCCCACTGGTGGATGCCCTGAGAGCTACAGCTGTCTGTCAAGCGAGCTAGAACACACCACAGACATCCTGTCCCATCCCAGTACACAGATGCATATCAGTACACACATGGACACATATGGGTACACCTTTGCACTTTGTCCTGTGTGTGCCTACCTGGCTACAGATTCATGCGCACTTGCCCAGCCCTCTGTAAGTGCTTCAAGGATGTGAGTCTGCAGCGGAGAAGAGGAGGCCTTATTCTGCAAGGCTGAGAGTAAATAAAAACACCTGGTAACTTGAAACAACAAAAACCGTTAGCAAGAAGAAAATCGCAGCTCAGCCTGAAGACTCGGCCACCAGCATCTGCACACCCTGTAGAGAGAGAGCTTAGACAAGAGGGTTGGAGCATCACAAGGATTTGGACCTCTGAGGCTCTTTCCAGTCTGTGGCTTCACATGAGCTGGGAACTTGGCAAACATACGCCCCTTTGGTAGCCTCTGCACTCAGAAGGGGCTTCTTGGACACCTCACAGCACAGGATGTGGCAACCAGGGACCTGTTCAGCACAGGCCTGATCCTGGCATGGATCTGAATCGACCACTAGAGAAACACACAGCTGAGCCCGGAGCCCAGTCAGGCCTGACTCAGGCCTGGAGAAACAGACAGAGGTGGCCGTGCCCCAGCGAGAGATTCTGGTTTGGGGCTTTGGAGGAGGAGGCAACTTCAAGGTTGGAAAAGCAGAAGGGAGTAGCGTGTGGGGAAGGGAGCATGTTTGGGTGTGAATAATAACCTTGGTGTCTGAGGTTTGGGGTGACCTGGTACTATGGCTTTAGAGTTCTTAAATGTTCTGGCTGAGAACTTTGGGTACTATCTGAACTCTCTTAGAAGGTGGAAGGATCAGGCCAGGGCTCAAGGCAGAGGCTCTGGGCTGGCTCTTGGCATGAAATAAGGAGGGGGTGTCTTCACGAGAGCTTAGGTCTGCCCGGTCCAGCCTCCCATAGCTGGAGAAGGGGCTGGTACTTCAGACAGGGACAGCACTGACAGGTCTCGGGATTGTGCCCAACAGTGTGTACCTGCTCCGTGGCTGAGGGCAGAGTCTTCTACCCTGGCACCTGCTTCCCCTCCTAGAGATCACCATCCTTCTAGATCACTGCATGCCTCGATGACCAGGCCACAGGGAGCCCTGTGCCCTGGACCGGCTCTGGTGCCTCTCTGTGACCAGGTTACTGCCTCCACTTGCAAGATGTGACAACTGAGTCCAGAGAACCAGCATGTGGCACCCGTGGCCACTCAGTGAGCAAGTGTCCTGCAGCCCTACTAACTGTGAAAAGTAAAAAACCATATCCCATAGGGACAGAGACATTCCTGAGAGGGAATGGTACTAGACACTGCAGATCAAGAGAGCCAGAGGCCTGGTGGAAGGCAACTGCCAGAGAAAGAAGAGAGGACTTTTCAGGGTCCTGGCTGTGCCCAGCAGCAGGGAGGGACCGGGGAGCCCTCATGAGAATACAGGTGAGCCTGGCTGCCCACAGCCACCCTGTCCCTGGTTACTCCCGTTTGGGGACGAGCCTGAGCGTGAAGCCCAAGGTCCTGCGCAGCTTTAGCAAGGCTGGGGTCGCCTGGGCTGCTGTCCCGAGGGAGGCTGCATTTGCATCTGTCCCTGTGCAGATGGCTGGTGAGAGCAGCGTGCGGCCCCCACCCCCAGCTGCACCCCTTCTGTCGAGGGGACTTGGCTGCGCTGGGGAGTGTGGTGCAGTGTTATTTTTAGAAGAGGCACCATCTGTTCAAGGTGCCGAATGGATTCTGTTCGTCTCTGCAGTGGCCGGGGACAGCCGTGCCAAGTCAGGAGAAGGGCCGCAGAGCTGGCCTGGCCCCCCTTGGTCACTGTCAGCATGCCGGATGAGGGGGCAGAGAGGCCACAGAGCCACAGGGCATGTGACCGTGGGGGCTGGAAAGTGGGATCAGGGCAGCCAAAAGAGAGAGGAGCTGGAGGCGGGAGGTGTCGCACACCCCCACGAACCCTGCCTGTGCCAGGGTGGGCAGATTCGGAGTGTCCTGGGCCTGAACCCCGGGACTGAGAAGCAGAGCTGCACAGAGGACCTAAGGGCCCTCTGTCCAGCCAGCACTACAATGTTAAGACCCAGCCCGACCCGTCTTCCTCACTGGGCCGCGGTGCCCTGGTGCCCCTGCCCAGGCAGCCATTATGAGCACATGTGGTTTGCAGCTGCCCGCTGGGTTCAGAGTCAACTGTTATGGGACCCAGCAGCCTCCTCCACCCTGCACAGCCTCCTTTGCTTGTCTATAACATGAGATCCCGGCAGCAGCTCTTTCCCAGGGTTTGGACATGGACTTCCTGATTTGACACCTAGAAGGCGGTGTAATCTTTAGCCCTGGGGCGGGTACATTGAGCGTGAGCCCTTCCTACCATCTGGCTACCACTTTCCCAAGACTCTGCCCAGCGCCCTTCCATTGCTTAGTGGTTTCTCCACTATGCAGCCACATTAGCAGAGGCCTATGCTTGGCACGGAGAGCCTGGGCTCAGGGAGCCCTCCTGGGGAAGGCCAGCTGGCCAAACCCAGCTAAGACAGAGTGGGGTATAGAGTCCAGGAGTGAACCCTACTTGGCGGGCTGGTGATGGGAGGGGTGCAACTTTGGAGAAGGAATTAGAAAAACTGTCACAGTGAAGTTGGCACCGGGGCTGCATCTTGGAGTATAAGGCTTTGCTTAATAGACTATTCTGGAACAAGAGACCACAGCAGAAGGCAAGAGGCAGGGGGCATGTTGTTCGCAGAGCACTAGGGAGCTCCATTGGACAGAGACCTGGGATGCTGGCCAGGAGATGACCGGGCAGCCACTGGAGGCTGCGGTCATGAGTGAGTCTCTTCCACAGAGACACTGGGGAGCCTGCTTTTAACCCAGAGAGCAAAAAGATTCCAGCCTACAGGTGGCAAATGTGGTGGTCTCAGATGTAACCCTGAGTTCCCGCCCTGGCCCACCCACTCACCAGCTCTGTGAGCTTGTTTTGTGTTACGTTGGCCTGTCAGCCTCCGTTTCCTCATCTATAAAATAAGTATTAGATGCCTACCCAGTGGAGCTGTCGTAGAGTGTGTTCAGACCTTACAACAGAGGCCACTCTGTGTGTAGGAGTCACCTGCAGCCTCATTGTGGGGCCGTGAAGGAGTGCGTGAGGCCACCACTGTCAGGGTACAATGGCTGGGGTGCCCGGGGCCAACCCAGGGGGCTGGGAGAGCAGGAAGAGGAGGGAGCTGAACCCTTAGCCAGTGCTGCTGGGCTGAGCACTGGGTGCACTGGGGGGCAGCAGAGTGAGGGAGGCAGCTTCAGACATGGGAGGAGCACAGGAGTTACAGAAGGACGCAGATGAACAGGCCAGTGTGAGGCTCGGAGCAGCCTCAGAAGGGTCCTCAGCAGCCAGTGCTGGAGTGGGGAGAAAGGTCAGGCTGGGAGCCATCCACACTAGGCCACAGTCAATGCCAGGTGGGCAGCATTGCCCACAGAGGCACGTAAGTCCCTCCTTATTCCTGAGTCATTCAGAGTCCTTCACCCCTTTGACGCCAACAATCCTACTTTCTGCCCTTTTTAATGCCTCTCTCAATATACTTAGATTTTGCAGCCTCTACAGTCTCAGGCCACATGGCAAGAGTCCTCCTCAGCCCTAGCTTCCTGATTTTCTGACCTGGACCCCACAAGGCTCACACAGCTGTTCAGAACCTATTTCAGGTGTTTCTTGTCACCTGAAGAGGGTAAATTCTACCCCCTCAGCCATGGGGACGGTAGCTAATACACTCAGTCAGGCTGAGATCCCACTCCCTGTGCATCACTGGAGAGAATCACTAAGTGGAGTTTCTGTCAGAGGGCACTGACAGACTGAGGTGTGCTCTGTGTCCATGCACTGAGTGGCCCTGATGGCCTTTTGTAGAGCATCCTCTTGCCAGGTTTGCCCATTGGGGTTCTTGTTTCTTGTGAACCAAGGTTTGGGCATCAGGATCAAATATTAGGAGTCAGCTCCCCACCCTGCTCAGGAACTCACGGAGAAGGCTCAGTGCCCCCTCAGGATCCATACCGCACACCCCAGATCTGGGGGAACTTGGGCCACAGCCTCTCTAGCTGCACATTGCAGTGCTAGTATTGCCTTCCTGGAAAGCTCCAGGACCACGATGGCGCTTTGTTCTGTCAGCACCACAATGTGTGGACAGCTCCCCGGCCTAGAGCTTCGTGTCCACCCACCTCCCTCATCAGCACGTGGGCCTTGGGACAGCTCCCAGGCCAGCGGCTCCCTGCTGCCCTCTTCTTGATCTCCCCAAGGGGTGTTGTCCTCTTCTAGTACAAGACTCCGTGGGCAGCCCTCGCTCCAACCTTTGCTGGTCAGCCGGTAGGGGGTGAAAGAAGTCCTGTGTTATCAGGTTTCCTGGCCGTGCCACCCAATCCTCCTGGCACCTACCTCCATTCATCCATCCACACTGTGTCCCCAGAGACAGCTCCCGGGCCCCACCTTGCACAGTCAGAGGTGAAGCATGAGCAGCTGCCACCCAGGCAGCCCTGGGCTGGCCACAGAGGAGCACTGTGCTTCGCTCTGTACTGTGGAAATCAGGAAGGAACCTGGGCTCCTGGACAGGGGACAGGTGAGCCCAGGGGCTGGTTCCTGAGGGCACATAAGAGAGAGGGAACTCGGGGCCACTCTGCATGGCACCTTTGTCGGTCACTGCACTCTTCCTTCTTCTCCATGTAAGGACCTGCGTCATGCTTTTGCTATGAAGGATTGAACAGGACAGTGTATAGAATGGTGCCTGGCTCAGCACAAGGACAATAACAGTGTTGCTCTTAACACTGTTTGATCCTTCCTTGTGTCTCTGCTTGGGGTCCACAGGAACAGAGCAGGAACTGAGAGAGACACCATGAGTGGGACGAAGGCAGAAGGGAGCAGAGTCACTATGGCTGCTGAGCCCCGCTAGGACCTAGGGGTGCGAAGCCACTCAGACTGCAGAGGGCACCTGGAGAAGTTCGGTGCTGATGCTGGGTGAGAGATGTGGCTGAGATGTGGCTGCAGCCTTTGGCTGGAATCAGAGGTCAGTGTCCCCAGCCCCACACTCCAGGCCACACTTGTGTCCCAGAGTGATGTCCCCAGCCTGCCACCTCTCCCAGGCTCCCTTGCCACCATAGGCCAGCAGTTTTACTCTTTCAGCTTCCTCAGAAAACTTCTAAGGCTTTTTAAGGGAAGGTCCCTAAACCTGGAGAGCAGATCTTAGGTGCTGTTAGAGGCCTGCGCAGGTGAGTTCTGTCCACCTTGTCTCAGACTCAGGCCTTCTCCTTCTGCCTCCAGCAGAGCAGGACTGGCCCTCACAGGGGACATCCCTGCCTGATGGCAACAAGGAGACAGCCAGAGATGCATTGAGCCGTGCTCCCCTGCAAAGCAGCATCAGGCCATGGGAGAATCCCTGAGGATAGTGCTTGCAGATGGAATATCTGTCTACCCCACCCTCACTTTAGGGAAGAGGAAACTGAGGCAGGAGGGGAGCCACTGAAAGTCATGCTGTGAGTTAGTAGAGCGCAGTGGGACTCAGAGAACAGAAACCAGACTGGAACAGACATATTTAAACCATGTTGAGTCCTGCCCCATGACCTTGGCCACCTGTGCCTGCTGAATCCTAGGCTCCTAACCTGTAAGGTAGACGCAGCTCAAGGAGGGAACTGGATATGCAGCTGCGGTTGACAGCAGTAGCCAAAACAAGTCCAGGACCCACAGGGCCAGGGTCCAGGCATGAGCCATTCTGGTTCCATCTTCCCAATTTGGAGCTTTGTTACTGGGCTCCGCCTACAGACCCTGACCTTAGCATCACATGGGGCTCCAGTGGCAGAGAAAGCAGACCCTGCATGGCAGAGGAGGGTCCTGAGACTCCAGTGCCCAGCACAGTTGGAGTTACTGGGTAACTGTGTTGATGGATAGATGGGTGGACAGAAGGAAGGATGAGTGGACAGTTAAACTGGCCAATGAATGTGTGTGTGAGGTTCTTAAATGACGAGAAATGGAAGCTATGCCCTTCCCAGCACTGGTAGTCCCTCTGGAGCACAGAGACTGTGGAGGACATTGACCCTGTGTGTGAGAGGTCATGTAAGAGGCCCCAGTCCCTGCCTGGCATCTATACCTCCAAGCCAGAAAAAGACTGTTCATGAGATTTCTGGTGGGTTTTTTTTTTCCTTTTCTGGATAACAGAAGACAAATTGTCTTAAAATAGCACTGAATTTGCTTCTGAGATTCCCATTTTCAGTGCCTTCCTCTCCACCTCTTCCTTCTCAACCATAAGAACACAGAGCTAGGATCACTGTCAACAACTGGGTGATGCACCCACTGGGATTGATGTGCACACGCACATGCACACACACACACGCACACCCATACACACACACACACACTCATGGCCCACATGGTGGCCTCGCCCTTCAGAGTCACACCACACACATGTCTTCAGACATGCTACAGCATGCATACACACAGGCCTGTCTTGTCCACCACAGCCCAGCCCCATCAGACTCTCACCTGCTCATACGCATGTGCTGAGATCCGTGTAAGATCATGGCTGAACCTCTGGATGAGGGCAAAAGGGGAGCACTGTCTCTCTGTCCCTGGTAGCCTGGCTCACTTTACCTGTTGCCCGGGCTCCCCGGGGAGAATGATTCCCCAGCACCAGAGCCAGGAGCCAGGAGGAAAAGGCAAAGGTCCTGGCCCATGGGGACGAGAGCAGAGGGGAACATGCCTTTGCTTATTGCATTCACAAGCTTAAGCCTCCCCCGCCGGGATAGGAGCCATGCCCCACTGTGTGGCAAACTACGACCCGAGTTATGCTTAAAGACCACGCTGCAGGGGACAGTCTGCCCAGCCACAGTGAGATGCAGAGAGTAAATCATCGTGAGCAGAGCAGTCACGGGGTCACAGGTGCCAGAAACTGCTGAGCTCTCTGCAGGATTCTGTGGGGTGGCTTCTGTGCTGCCCATTTGGGGGCTAAGAAGATGGGCCCTGGCCAAGGAGTGCTCCAGTGACTGGCAGAGTGGGGCCCCAGCCACCAGGGACCTCCGCAGTGGACCTGGTTCCCATATTAGTCGTTGCTGCTGCCATGATGATTCAAAGGAAATGGCGACTTTAAGCATACATATTCAGGTTGACATTTAAATTCAGCACATCTTAAAACAGAATGATTTGGTATCCAAAAATTATTTTTAGCACATAATTCATTTGCAAGTGTCTCAGCTATGATCTTTCAGTTGAAACCGGAAAGCTATTGGTTTGGGCTTTTCTGTTGTTGTTTGTTTGTTTGTTGGGTTTTTAAAATCTTTGCTTTGAAAAAGATAGATTCTGTCTTTGTTAAATTAACCCCAAATAAATGCTGCTGTTCCTGGGCCAGGCAGCCTCTTTTCTGGCAATGACATTATATTGAGAGGCCTCTAACCTATTCTCGAGCCATAGAAATGTAACAGTGCAGAGTCATTTAATGCTAATAAGACAAAGCTGAAAAGCAGGAATTCAATATTAGGTATTTTTTAGATTCTAAAGGACTTGGAACTTCAGAGCCTAAAGGGACCCCAGACAGGCCTAGTCCAATCCCTTCACTTGCCACATGGAGAAACTGAGGCTCACAGAGGAAGGTGCTTGATCAAGGTCACAGGAGTGGAGCTAGGACAGAGGGAAGAGCTTATCACCTGCCCTGGCCTCCCCTGGCTGTGTGGCCCCTGGTGTGCTGCTGTCTCTCTGGGCCCAGGACTGGCTGCATGCCCACCTGATGACCTAGGATGGCCTGGGGGGACTTCAGGAGCCCATCACTGTAGAGTGTGCTCCAGACCGTGAGCTGGCTCTAACAGGGTCTTCACAGAAAGGCAGCTAGAATATTAGAGTGCAGTGAAGCCAGGGCTTGAGGAGACAGCTGCCTGGCCCAGCTCCAGCCTCCCACCCTGCCCATTACACAGGAGGGAACCGGGGAGTAGAGGGCCAGAGAAACCCCTCAAGGATAAGACCCCCATAAATCTGTAAGGTAGGCAGGATAGGAATCGCCTGCCCATTTGGAAGAAGAAACTGAGGTCATCAGTGGACCTATCTAAAGTCATACTTCTTATACAGACTGAACCAGATATTCATTCATTCACTAAACATTTGTTGACCACCTTCTAGGTGCCAGGCACTGCACCATGTACAAAGCAGATGTGGCTGCCATCATGTGATGCTCTCAGGTCCCCGGGAAAAGGTTCAGAGTACAAACGGGCTACCGCTGAGAAGCCATCCAGGACCCAGGAGCATCTGTGCAGGGAGCACAATGAGGGACATTTCCAGGAAGGGAGCCTGGCACCGAGGACAGCATTGTCAAGGGAGTGAATAGTGCACAGAGTGGAGAACCTTCTGCGCAGGTGTGTGGCAGGGCTGCAGGCTCCAGGAGCTCAGAGTCTATGCACATTGTACCAGTCCACTCACTTTACACCGTCAGGTCCTTCTGTGCCTGTGGACCTCACATTTTTGAATTGAGCAAATCTCCTTGTCAGAGCAAAGTCCAAAATGAGCTAGACACCTGAGAAGGAAATCCAAGACACCCAGAACAGAGGCGACCTCATGTGTGCACCCATGAGATGCAGGGCTAGGGATAAGCAGCGTCGGAAGGGGTGGAGACATGAGAGGAGATACCTGCAGAGGAGTCTGAACTGACTTTGTGGTCCTAGAATCTTTGTCCACCACACTCGTTCCCACCAGTCCCTTCCTGCGTCTTTCACCGTGTCTCTCCCAGCCTTTAGTAACAGTTTCATGTTTACCTTTCTTCCTGGTGCATCTTTTGGCTTAAGTGCTGCTTAACTGTAGAGGAAAAAATATTTCCTAGTCAGATTTAAGAGACAAGGCCTTTCCTGTCTCTCTGGAACAGGTCAGGTCTTCCTGCTCTGCACGTCCGCAGCACTTGGGACTCCCCATTGTGCAAACCTGTCAAGCCATGCAAATCATCTGTCTCTTTTCCTCACTGTCAGCTCCTAGAAGTCATGGTCATGTTTTCCTGGCACCAAATAGGTTTCCAACATAATCATTGGATCAGTAAGTAGATGGATAGATAGGTGAGTGAATAGGGGACTGGCTCATAGATGGATGGAGGGATGTGCAGACAAATGTATGGACAAGTGGACAGATGTGTGAGTAGGTGGATATATCAGCAGCTAGATTGGTGGGTGAGTGGTGAATGGGTGATTGGATGGATGGATAGATGGATGGATGGACGGATGGATTCATAGGTGGATGGATAAATTCATGGGTGCATAGATAGATTCATGGGTGGGTGAATAGATGGTTGAAGATTATAGCTCATTTTACCATAATAGTCAGTAATATTGACATTATCCCATTAATTCATGCCTACCACTATAATCACAGATATATTTCCTGCTGGCAATTCTCATGGCTTGTGCTGTTGGAGCTGGAATTCCCAGTGCCTTCAAGTCATGCCATAGGTCACTGGGTCACCTCATATTTTAAAAGTCCTCTGTGGCTTGCAAACCCCTATGGCTCATTTATGGCAGTTCGTCTGAGCCTCATAAGGGGTCATTGAGGGGCATTTGTCACGTCAGCCCCATGCGTGCAAAGAGTGTGTGTGTCTCAGCTCAGACCACCTGCCTGCCTTTGGGTCTACCTCCCCCGCTGCCGAGACCCTTCACCTCAGGCAGCTGAGTTCATCTTTCTTCTTTTTTTCTTTTTTTTTTTTTTTTTCCTTTTGAGACAGGGTCTTGCTTTGTAGTTCAGGCTGGCTCTGAGCTCACTATGTAGTCCAGGCAAGCCTCGAACTCAGCAATCCTCCTGTCTCTGCCTCCCGAGTGCTGGGATGACAGGCGTGAGCCACCACGCCCAGCACTGTGGTATGTGGTATTGATGGCTGGTGGGTGTGAGTCTCCACACCCAGCATTGTATGTGGTTACCAGGGAATCGAACTCAGGACCTTGCACTTGGGAGGCAGGTGCCGGAACCACTGAGCTAACCCTCCGGCCCCTTGGTTTACACATGTGTTCTGTGGAGATGACAGGATTACCTGTCACGTGATGTGGTTGTGTGATTGACAACAATCACAATAACCACTGAGTACTTACCACGTGCTGGACACAGCTCTAGGTTTGCACATGAAATAACTCACCTGTGAAGTGGGTACTGGGGTGGCCTCCTCTGAGCCAGGCCTTTTTACGAGGTATCAACAGGGTCTGAGGAGGAGAGGATCAAAAGGGTCTTCTACTGGCCGATGCCTCCCAGATATGGGACTTGTCCAAATGGCTTCATTCCTATGAGCTTTGTTCTTTTGGCCTATAAAGTGGATATGATTATAGTATCCACCTCATAGGACCTGTGAAGACTCAGTAAGATATTTCTCTGCTTTTTTGCCATTCTGTTAGTAAATATTTATTAGGTACCTACTAGGTACTTTTCTAGCCGAGCAGCACACAAAACGTACACAGAATTTGTTTCCTGATAGATGATACTACAAGAATAGTTCCCCCTTTTCTTATTCCTTCTCCTCACCCTCCTCAGCATTCTTCTTTTTCCTCCTTTCCCTCTCTGTTTGTCTCTCTTTGTCTCTTTCTCTGTGTCTGTGTCTATCTGTGTCTCCCTCCCCCCATTCTTCCCTCCCTCCTCCCTGTGCCCCCTCCTTCTCTGTTGGCTTTGCCCATGCTTGGCAAGTGCTGTACCACTGAGCTCTACCTCATCCCCGAAGAGATGATACTGCTGCGCAGCCTGACACGTGGTATGCGCAGAAGTCAGGGAGCAGGCGCAGTAATGCTGTTCTTAATCATAGACAGGCCTGGCTCCCACGTCACCTGCTCCTGGTTGGAGTCTGAGCCTGGTGTGTGCCAGCATGAGCACACGTGCAGAAGTGGGGATGAGTGACAAGGCCTCGATTTATCTGGCACCCGTGTCTCTTCTGGAGGCATCATGCCCATACTATGTGTGCTCCATTAGATCCCTGTTGGTCCCAATGTAAGAAGGAAATGGAAGAAAGCTTCTTCCTGTGTCCTTGAGTAAGAGCACCGCTCTGCAAGGCATGGCGGGTTTCCCTCAAGGCCGCAGCCCCCTGGACCCACATCAGGGAAGCCCAGTATCCAGACGGAAATACAGTGGGTTTGAACATGAACCACTAGCCCCAGGCACTGGAGGAGTAGTCAGGACAGAGAGGAGTGATGATTGTTCCATTTCACACATGAAGGAACAAGGCTCCCAAATTAGAGGCATTTACCCAGGGTGCCATGCCAGATGCAGCAAAGCTTAGATTTGAACCCAGATCCCCCTGATTCTCTATCCTGTATTTTTAACCATGGCCTGTACCGTGCAGCCACCGCTCGGCCTCCCTGGGGAGGGGGAACAAGCTGGGCTGTGAGCCAGGCACCATCCATTCTGGCTTCATTGCTCCCTTGCTCTGTGTGGTTTGAACAGAGCTTCAGGCCCCCCAGGGGAAAATGAAAGGAACCCTGAATGTCTCCAGCTCCGGAATTCATGGAGAAAGGAAGGACTGTGGAGGAAAGACCCAGCAGACAGGGGCTGGAGCTGGCCTCACAGCTCCACCCTGCCCTCCCCTGTCTCCTGCCCCCTCGCTGTCCCTGTGCCAGCCCTCAGCAGAGCTCGGTAGGGGCCCTTTGTCACCCAACGCTCGCAGGGCTCTCAGCCCCTGGTGTTGGGTGTCCAGGCAGATTGGGTTCTCTCCTGGCAGCCCACAGATGCTGCACTCCTGCGGTGGCCAGCGTGCCCTCCTCCTGTGCTCTGTGGTGCTGGTCTCTGGGGTCCCAGGTGAGGACCCAAGGGGACCAAGCTCTGGGTCAAGGGCAGCTCGTAAACACGCACGGCTGGCGCCTCTGGCCAGCAAGGGCCTTGGTGGACATGGCTGGGGAATAGGGGTGGCGTGGGGCTTTTCCCAGCCCCATTCCTGTGGGATCCCAGTGGGGAGGGACAGAGGCTGTGGCCGTGGCAGGGGCAGGGAAATCATCCCTGTAAAGGACCCAGGCTGTGCACCTTGGAGAGGAGACATGTCCCAGATTGCGTGGACATGGGTGTGGGTAAACATGCTGGAGTCAGAAAAAGAGATACGGTTTGGAGGGTACAGAGGAGCTGTGCGTGTAGGTGTTCAGGGGGCGAAGGGGTGTGGGCAAATGTGTGCCTAGAAATACTGCTATGTGTGTGATGGTGCGTGAGGCGTGTGCACCGTGGTGTGAGGGGGGCTGTGGCTTGTTGGGCATGTGCACACCCAGGGAATGTGTTTGGCGATGAGTGTGTCACACAACACAGTGAAAGGTTAGGTCCTGGTTGCTGCAAGGATGCCAGGCTGTGCCTCGGGCGGTAAGTTTTGGGGTGCCGAGGTGGTAGATTCTCAGTGTGTTAGGAGTGTTGGGCAAAATGTGTGTCAAGAGCACGTGTTGGTGTGGCCCATTTTGTCTGGGCTGGTATGCACACATGTGTACCTGGATCTCCTGGGTGCCTGTGCCAGGATGCCCCCGTGCCTGTCCTTGTCACCCACGCTGTCCTTGTCCCCACAGGAGCCGCCGCCCCTGACCATGTAGATGCCAGCTCTGGGAGCAGCATGGGCCTCACTGAATGGAGACTCCTGGGTCTGCAGCCCTGAGCCCCTCTGGCCCCTGGACCTTACCCCACACTCGGGGACATCCCTCGGAGCTCACCGCCGCTGTCACCAGCCCACCTCGGCCACCGCCTCCGCCTGGGACCAGGAGTCGGCCGCCTGGAGCTGCAGTGGCCCGGTGAGGTGTGCTGAGGACAGCCACACGCGCTGCTCCAGAAGCCTGGTGTCTAGTGCTGACCCTCAGGCCCACCCCAAGGGGGAACTTCAGCAAACATGGGTGATATGACCAACAGTGACTTTTACTCCAAAAACCAAAGAAACGAGTCGAGCCATGGGGGCGAGTTCGGGTGCACGATGGAGGAGCTCCGCTCCCTCATGGAGCTGCGCGGCACGGAAGCCGTGGTGAAGATCAAGGAGACGTATGGGGACACTGAAGCCATCTGCCGGCGCCTCAAGACCTCACCTGTTGAAGGTAGGTGTGGGCCCTTGAGCCTGGGGCTGCAGCCCTAGAAGCTACCGTTCGAGGTGGCCCCCAGGCCATATCAGTCACACACATCAGCAAGCGTGTCTCCAGACTGCCCCTCTGAGGTGTTGCAGCTGTGTCGCCATCCTCCGAGATGACGGAAAATAGAGCCCCACTGTGAGTCAGCGTGGCCTGAGCCACCTGCAGAGAGTCTGCAAGAGAGAGCTGGGTCCAGGCCCACTGAGCCTAGAGGGCGCCGCCCATCCACCGTCAGGGAGTCACACAGGCATCCGATCCTTAAGACAGAGGCAGGGTAGCTGGAGATTACCCAGGTGAAGCTACCCCTTGCCAGCATCCAGGCCCCAAAGGGTTCCCGCTCTCCCGGCCCTGCCCACAGTCATCCTGTTAGGGACCCCGGCCACCATCCCCCCTTCCCAGGTCAGAGGAGCCCTCGTCCAGGGGCAGGTGTGGGACCACTGCCCACAGACCACAGCCAACTCTAGCTGCCCAGGCAAGCCTTGCACAAGCTGCAGGCCTCTCCCGAATCCAGGCTCTGGACAGGGCCCATGGGGTTCTGGGGGCAAATGTGTGGCTGGGAGCTGCTGGGCACACCGACAGAGGGGGGCTGTGACAGGCAAAGTAACAGATAGCCTTGTTTTTCCTTAAGAGTGGGTGTGGGGTTTTCTCGCAATTTCCAAAATGAGCAAACCTGAGATTTTCAGTGAGAGAAGTGTTCACTCCTGGGGCTTTCCTGCAGGGGACCCAAGGTCAGTCGCCTATCCAAGGGAGAACGGAGCAGCCAGCCCAGCTCGGGCACTAGCACCAGAGCATGGTCCCCATCCGCACTCTCCCTCCCCACCCATGATGGGCAAGTGGTCCCAACACAACCCCGAAGGCCTGGTGTGAGGCCCTGCCCTGACTCCCCGGTCCTGTGGCCGTGCCAAGGCTGCCCTGAGCCTCGGTTCCCTCCTCTGGGAAATGAGCCTCTTACACAGCAGCTGCTGCGGGCCTGGGTGGGCCATGATGCTCAGTAAGAGGCAGATGTGGTTATTCCAACAAGTGGGTCACAGTCCCTGCCCCAAGTGTAGACTGCAGCCTGGAGGGCCATCTAGCATCACATGTCCCTGCACCCTGGGTGCCCAGCATCCCCTCATGTCTTCAGTCAAGAGGAAAAGTGAAGAACTAGTTTGTACTGTCGGTGATACTCCGTCCATAGGCCCTTGGGCAGCTTAGAAGCACTGTGTGAAGAACAGGACTTAGTTTTCACATCTGTAAACTCTGCCACCTCTGAGTGTCTCTCTGCCGCCTGCCAGCCACCTGGGCCACAAGCCTCACGGTCTCGGGTCGAGCTCCAGCTCGGGTTCCCACATTCTCGTGAGGGCCAGAGAGGAGCAGTCTGAGGAGGAGCAGGCCTGCAGCCGTGCCGGGTGGACTTGGGAGGATGCCGCAGGGACAGGCTGGGAAGAGCAGAAGGCCGCACTCCCGATGCAGGCGCCCTGGACTTGAGGCGCAGCTCCAGCAGCCCCGGCCCGGGGCTGGACATGTGGCTCCTGCTCACTGGTGTGCTTCCTCCTCTGCAAAGTGGGGTGATCACAGTGACAACTTCCTAGGCTGGTGACGGAGATGGGATAAAGGGGCTTAGAGCAGGGTGGGCAGAGTTCATTTCCCATGGAAATGAGGGTCAGGCCAAGTGCCCAGGATCCTGTTCTGGATGACAACAGCACTTATGGCTGCTTTCGTTATGGGTTTTGGCATCATGGAAGCAGCCACCTTCTCTTGAAGTGATGGACTGTGATTCTTCCAGCTGCCTGACATTCCCCACATCAGCAAAGCTTTGAACTAGATTCTTCCATATCCTGCATCACAGAAGCCCCTTGGCAGAAATGTGACCTCACCTTACAGATGAGGGGCACAAAGCTTCCTGGTCTCCATCCAGGTCAGAGCTGGCTTGAGACACAGCTGCAAGTGATACCATGCCTGCGCATCTCCGTGGGGCAGCCCTTCATGGGTCCACTGTTGTGCCAGGCCTGGGGAAGGAGGCACCACAGGACACTCTCTGTGCTTTTTGACGTTGCCTATTTGTTCTGCCCTGTGGTAAACAAATGCCATACCTCCAGCCCCAGTTTAAAAGCCACAAAGTCTGGGCCATGCTGCCTTCCAAGACCTAGGGCACCAAAATGCACAGCCCTGTGTAAATTAGCCTGCCCTTCATGTCCAGCTGCATTTAAGCAGAAAGCTCTCTGCCAATAAGAGATGGGTCTGCAGCCACTAGCAGTCAGGTCCCACCTGTGGTCCGCCTGCTGACCCTGAAGGACATGGGTCCAGCTCCCATGGCCCAGTGTTGTCAGTTTTTTCTCTGGTGGCCTGACTTTGGTGACTCCCTGTCAGGCACCCAGGGCCACTGGTAAGGTCGGGGTAGCCTCCGCCCACTCTAAGTACCATTTTCTGTCTTATCCAGGGCTGGTTCTGTTTTGCCCTTCCTCCTCAGTCCGCTGGCCCAGGGCTGCAGTTTCAATCTTGAGTGGCTTTCTCAAGATAAACCCAGTCTCTCTGGGCCTCGGCTGACTCCTCTGTGAAATGGGATCATGACAGTGCCACCCTGCAGATGTATCGTAAGGGTTATCTTTGCTGCGTCACAGTGCCAGGCTTACAGATGATATTCATGTGCTTTGCTCTTACCACACCTGGGTTTGTCTTTTGGAAACAGCCTGCATGAGCCAGTCCCTTCAAGAGAGACAGATAAGACAGGGCCAGTGAAAAGTTAGTGGCTGTCGGGAGAGTGGGAGCAGGTGGCCAGGGGAGGGGCATCTGTGTGGCCTGGTGTCAAAGGCAGGATGTCATTTATTGTGGTGTCCCACAGCTGGGGCAGTGCCCAGGGGGGTAAGCAGGATTCAAGGAAAGAAGGAACAGAAGGTGCCCTGGTGCCCTCCCTGCCCTATGTGGAAGCTGCAGGCCTGGAGACACGACACAGGACACCAACTGCCACCCATGGGACAGTTGGTTCCGTTCCCGCACCCAGCATGGCATTTCCATGAGCCCCACATGGCCTGCTGGGTCTTCCTCCTTCACTTCCTGACACCCGCGCCTGGGGCTGTGACTGAGCCGGGCCCCTGTGTACCATCCAGCTCAGCAGGAGGGTTGTGGGGAGCATGAGGAGGACAGAGACGGCGGTGGCGGCAGCAGGTGGGAACTGGATCCGCAACATGCTGTGAAATGGAACCACTGGTTAATTTTGTATGAATCCCGCAGCCTGCCCGAATGAGGGAGAGGGGCTCCGGGTGCGCGGAAGAGACGAGGATGGGGGCTCAGTGACGCCTGTGAGGATGATATGGAGAGAGACTGTCCACAGACACCCCCTGAGCTGGGCGCCAGGTGTACAGGGCAGTGAGTAGTGCCCTGTGTTTGTCTGGTTCTCCACGTGCTCTGTCTGCCCCGGCTCACAGGCCCCAGAGGGGCCAGGGGGGAAACCGAGGCAGCCATAGACTCAGTACTGTCCTGGGCAGGGTGAGGCTGGGGTTGGCTCAGCTGCGGCACCACCAGAGACAGGACAGAGGAAGTACTCAGTGCTTCAGAGGCCGCGCAGAGGCAGCTGCCTCCTGACGCAAGCGCAGCAGTGACAGAGGGGCGCGTGTGAGACTCGCCACCAGTGCCCCCGTCTCTGAGGTGGGACTCGTGCTGTTTTCACTCCCTGCTGTGTGGAGACAATGAGCCAGAAATGCTTTAAAAGTTTTCTGAAAAAGAATCATCTTCTAGGCTGGCATGGTGGAACACTCCTGACCCCAGCCCGCTGATAGGCTGAGGCAGGAATTCAAGCCCAGCTGGGAAGTTTAGTAAGTGAGACCTTGTCACAAAATAAAACAAAAGGGCTGGGGATGTAGCTCAGTGCAAGGGCCATGGGTTCAATCCTCAGTACCAAAAATTAATTAATTAAGGAAGTAAATTAATAACTTTAGCTATTTCGGTTTACTAGGAATCTACTGAATAGAAATCCAACTCAAGCTGACTTGTGCGAAAAGGGACTTCCTGACTGTGCAAATGGAAAGCCCAGGGACAGGCCTGGCCTCAACGTGACTGGACCCAAGACCTCCAGTGCTGTCTGGAGACCTTTGTCCATCCCTGTCCCGCTGACCGTGGCCCCTGATGTACTCTTCCTGGGCTTCATCCTCAGGCAGGCACACACATGTGGGAACTCCAACAGCTGCAGGCTCACCTCCTTCCGTCCCAGTCACACTAGGTACCTCTCTCCTCATGGTCACCACCCTCAAACCTCAGGGCGATTCTCACTGGGCCTCTTGGAGTCACGTGGCCACTCCTGAACCAATCCTCTGGTTGGGGAATAGAAAGGCTGATGGGTCGGACCCATCACAGAGGGCAGGCCCACCACCCAGAGCACGTGTTGGTTGGAGGAGGGAATTGCAGCACAAACTCCAGGTGGGTATGGACCTAGCCTGCTGAGGAGGTGGAGAACACACACACTCCTTGCTCCTGAGGTGCCCTCAGCTTGTG
Source organism: Thryonomys swinderianus (assembly GCA_004025085.1). Classification (NCBI taxonomy): domain Eukaryota; kingdom Metazoa; phylum Chordata; class Mammalia; order Rodentia; family Thryonomyidae; genus Thryonomys; species Thryonomys swinderianus. The sequence continues at coordinate 33,111 of PVIC010000547.1, read as the reverse complement.
GGAAAGAGAGAGCTAAGAGGTGGCTAAGGAGTGAGGGCAGGGCTCAGCGCACCACAGAGAGCACAGCTATGGACTTGCCAGGGACACCATGACACAGGTCGCAACTTCTCAGGACATTAGGCACAAGTAAGGCTGTGCAGGCTGCCCGGGCTGACTCAGGTCCCTGAGTGGGGAGGCCATCTAGACAGCACTGTCCGAATCCTGGCACTGCTTTCTACCCAGATGGGGAACGCTGCCCCAGTTTCTAACTTCCCTGCGCCTTGGTTTCCTCCTCTATAATGGGATCATGGCTCACAGTGCCTCCTATGGCGTAGTTGTGTGGATTAAGGTCATACCGTGTGCTGCATACTTCACATCTGGCTCGTGGTCTGTGTTGCACTAGCATTAGCTGTTGTCCTTTTCTCCCCTACGCTGGGCTCTCTGTGAGACTTTAGGGAACCCCTTGTGTTTTAACCAGTGGAAAGAGAAAGGCAGCTCCTCTGGGCGAGTCAGCAGGCTTGAGCAGGCAGGTGTCTGGGGGGGGGTAAAAGGAGAAGAGGTCCCCTTTGGTTCTGCAGTGCATATCTACCCCATGTACTACCTCCACTGTGGGGGAAGTCTTTGAAAAGTTTGTGAGTCACACACAGATACTTTCCATAATGCTGCCCACTCATCTTCATGAATCATAAATAAAAACCCTCAAGTTGATCACTATGTACTAGCGACTGTCCCCACCAGACAGTTCTGCAGCCAGGGTTGGTGGAGAGAACACAGTACAGTTAAAGGGAGGCTGAGGGCTTCAGGGGGTCCCAGCAGGGCGGAGAACCTTCTGAGAGAAGCAGCCTGTGTGGCAGACCATGCACAAAAAGCCCACATCCCAAGTGACCATGTGCTGTTGTGGGCCTCACATGGTGGGTCAGGGACAAGCCCTCCTGTCCCTTCACAGAGTTCAAGCAGGAAACAAAGCTTGGAGAGGAAGGAGGCTCTGACTCTCACAGTGAAGCCGCCAACCTTTTACAGAATAAGTGGCACTAAATTGTAGGTGCCCACCGTGTGCTCAGGAAAGAGGAGGGTCTAGGAAAATATTAACTTTGAGTCCCAGCCCCACCATCTTGGCCCTAGAGCAAGTCCTTCATGTCGCTAAGCCTCAGTTTCCCTGTGTGTAGATAGTGTGACAGTAGCACCCACCGCCCAGAACAGATGCACGTAGGCACTGTATAAGTGTCCCGTCGTTTCCCGGCTCCACCATGCCAAGCAGCCAAAGACGGACACAGTGTGTTCAGGAAGGTGCCCATGTGCTGTGCTGTGTGAAGTCTCAGGCCGCCTGCGCTCTTCTGGGGTCACTCCACATGCGCCCTCAGAGCACTGCAGGGAAAGTGACTGCGCTTGGGACGGGCAAGGAGGTGGGGACAGGGAAGCCTCAAGATTGTCCCATCTTGGTCCCAGGGCCAGGACAGACAGGACATAGCAGCATGGGCACAGACACAGACAGGAGCCCAAGGGCGAGGCGGCAGCAAGGGCAGGAAGCCAGGCCACAGAGCAGGCAGAGGGCTGAGGCAGGGGCCTCGCAGCCCCTTCTCCTTGAGCCCCCTAGAGACTCCCAGGGAAGGGCAGACATGGCAGCTGGGAGCCACCCGGCCCTTAAGCCGCCCTGGTCCAGTCGCACTACTTCTAGTTACTACTCCACACTTGTTACCAGCCGGGACCCTAGTTATGACTGTGATACTGATTCAGGCTGAAATAGCAGAACCTAGTTAACAAGTTAACACCCAGTGCACCAGACCTCCACTGTCTCCATGTACTGTCACACCGCATCTTGCTGTCAGCCCCACGAGCTAGGGACTGTTGCCATCCCAAATGACAGAAGAGGAAACTGAGGCTGAGAATCTCCACCAGCCCCCAAGATCGCTTCCAGGCCGTCTGGCTCCCAGACCAGACACGTTGCCTCCCCCCTGTGGCCTGCAGTGGCGGAAGAGGGAACATACAAAGTCAGGAGCAACTTCCTCGAGGCAGGCCTGGAGGTTCAGGCAGGAACGCCCTGCGGCAATGGAGTGGAAAGGACTTATCTTAAGGTGGCACAGTGGGAGCAGAGACAGGGTGAGAACAGAAGGTGCGTGGGGAGGAGGAAGGAAGCTGTGCCTGTGCCAAGCACAGGTCTCTGATGCCAGGGGACGCTGGCATGGACTGTAGGGTGGTTTGTGGACCTAGTCCTCAGTCATACACAGGCTGTGGGCTCGGGAGGCCACACTGAGGATCCTGCGCTGTCTACATGCCTGTGGAGTGAGCCTCGTGCCCTTGAGGAAGCCCTTTGGGGCCGGGGCGAGTGTAGGGAGAGCAGGTCTGCAGGGCTGGCCCTCAGAGCGTGCCTCAGTGCTGAGTTTCCACAGAGGGACCCAGGATATAAATAAAGGATGCTAAATTACAGACCAGAACCCCTCCGTTTTTATATTTGTTATAGTGAAGCATCTAGTAGGTTTTTTTTTTAAAGCAGTGTTGAGCCGAGCGTGGTGGCTCACGCCTGTAATCCCAGCACTCAGGAGGCAGAGACAGGAGGATTGCTGAGTTCGAGGCTCGCCTGGGCTACATAGTGAGCTCAGGGCCAGCCTGAACTGCAAAGCGAGACCCTGTCTCAAAAAAACAAAAAAACAAAAAAACAAAAAAAATTCAGAAAATATAAAAGTTTTGCTCTGAAACTAGAGAAAAGCCCCAAGGTGGTGTGTAGGAACCCAGGCCACCCTGGCCAAGGTCTGGCTTCATGTGCTGGGTGCCAGGGGCAGCAAGAAACCAGAGCCCCATCTGCCACCTGCGTTTAAGGATGCCAGGTAGTAACACACCTGACTGAGACCTTCCCAAGCTTCCTTCTCCATTCTTTGCCTCAGTTTCTCTATCTGCAAAATCAAAGAGACAGGTCTGGCAATCTGTGAGGCGAGACCCGCAGCCTCGGAACCCACTGTAGAGCGCGTTAGACTAGCCATGTTCTCTCTTCCTGAGAGAGTCAAGTTAAGAGTCCGTCATAGCCTGCAGGGCCCAGCATAGTCTGACTTGTGATGCCGAGACTGGTAATGAGAAAAGAACAGAAATTCACTTCTTATATCTCAGAATCTCAGGAGGCCTGGAAGCCAAGGCAAGGGGTCTTTTCTGTGTCCACGTCCGCAGAAGGCAGCGAGGGGTTTTAGTTCACTTACTTCTATCCTAGAGCTCAGCTCCAGTCCCTGCTATGTTGGGGATTAAGTTTCCCGCTCACCGAGTCTGGGGACACACTCAGAGCCCCACAGCACTTACCCCTGCTGCCTTCCTGGGCTGGCCGCACAGCTCCTGGCATGGGCCTTCCCTGCAAACAGCTCTCTAGACCCTGACATCAGCTTCACCCAAAGACCGGGCCCCACAAAGTCCTGTGCTCCAGCTGCCATCCCAGCGACACTCTGAGCCCGGAGGCCTTGCTTTCTCTGTGAGGGATTGGAGAATATGTTGTGGAGTTCAGAGCCAGCATTTCTGGCTCCAGGAGCCAGGAGGGCTGTGTAAAAAAGAGTTGGTATTTGGGTAAAAATGTTGGAGAGCTCCACGGGGTTTGCAGTGGGGAAGGGCATTCCAGGTAGAGGGAGCACTCTGGACAGAGGCTCAGAGGCAAAGCAGGAGCGCATGTGAGAGGTGGAGCCGGTGGCCCACGTGGTGGGGCCACAGGGAGTAAGGACAGGAGTGGTCGTCACCCAGTGCAGCTGAGCGTTAGAGCTGTTTCAGACGCACTCTTATGAGTCAAAGCCAACACTGCCCCGTTTGACCTTCCCAGTGACCCCACAAGCTAAATGCAGGAGTCATACCCGTTTTCATAGGCAAGGTACAGAGGAGTTAAGCCACCTGTCTGAGGTCACACAGCTAATACATGGAAGAAGTAGGACTCAGGTCCAGGCAGGCAACTCCAGAGTTCACTCCTTTAACCACTGTGGAAAGAGGTAAATAAAGAGCCAGAGAGTACAACCTCACAACAGTGAGTAGAAGGGGGCTCATGGCGTTTTCTGAGGAGAAGAAGGAATGAGGTTGGCCATGAGTTTGACCTGGAGGGAAGAGACCTGCAGGGGTTAAAGCCAGTGGAGAAAGGGGCGGACAGTGAGGAGAGAAAGGACTGGGCTGAACCTGGGCCAGGAGACAGAAGACAGAGCAGCGGAACTCACCCTGGACTGCCGCTGAGGAGGGAGATGTGTGTGGTGGGGACCAGGCCGACCAGGGAGAAGCAAGGCCAGGGGCGAGCAAAGGGTTTGCCAGGCTAGAACCTGCAAGGGCTGAGTCTTTGGTAAAGGCTCCACCTCCAACCTGACCACATCACCCCGGGGTGAGGACTGAATGCATGCACTCTGGGGCACCCTGACCCCTCTAGCTCAGAGGCCACATTTCCAGAGTTGAAACCACTGTCTGGTGTTTCACTACAGCAGCCCTGGCACGCACACTCTGAGGGAAGAGGGCCAGCCTGAGAGCTCAGGGCTTCGGAGATAAACTCGGGCTGTTTACAAGCCCACCCCTAACACTTCTGCTAGAGTGGCCCAGATGACCAGGCAGCTGTGTCCCCCCAGGCCTTGCAGGAGGCCTGTCCCAGGCTGTTTCCTCAGCTCAGCAGTGGTCACCCTTTCCTGTGTCCCTTCAAACTGTCCCTCTCCAAGTGTCTGTCTGTGTCCATATGTCCTTTTCAGCCAAGGACCCCAGGCATCTCCACCCTAGCTTATCTCTGCAGTGGTCTATTTCCAAGTTCCTGTTTTGAGGTGCTGAGAGGTAGATCCTCAGCCTGAGGTGCAAGGCCATGATGCAGCTAGCACATTCCATCTTGGGGTGCCTCTCCTGCAGGGGAACAGCAGCCCTCTTCCCTGCAAAGGTGGGCTGTGAGTCGGGCTGTGCGAGGACAAATCAGGGTCCACATGCAATGCCAGATGTGTCATCAAGACTCCTCAAGGGATGGGCACCAGGAAGTGGGGGGCAGCATGGGAGTACACAGAAAGGTGCTCTGAATCTCATACACCACAGCATTAGGAGCCATGCACATCATGCCTGAAAATGTGCTTGGGATCACCCCTGTCCTTGGGCTTCATGGTGATGCAGAGCTGGCATGAGTCCCAGCACATGTGGCCCAGCCTGGAAAGCCCACTGGTATTAGAGACCGCCTGTATTACTCACTTTTGTTACTTACTTACTTCTTCTCAGTGGTCCTAAGGATTACACACTGAGCTACAACCCTATCCCATTTTATTTTACTTTACTTTTATTTTTTGAAATTGGGTCTTGCTCAGTCACTAAATTGCTCAGGCTGGGCAATCCTCCTGCCTCAGCCTTCTTGAGTGTGGGAATAAGAGGTACATGCAACACAATCAGCTGCCTTTATCATCCTTATTATCGCTGTTCCATCATTACTGACCTCATTCGGGTTAAGAAGTGGAGCCCAGAGAGGGAAGGGTCTGGCCCAGGCTCACCCAGCCACGTGGCATTAAAAAAAGATGAGAACTCGAGGCTCCCAAGCCACAGACCCAGATTTTTATCCTCTGTGTGGTATGAAGGCAGGAATGGGTAATGAGTAATTCCCAGGCACTAAACAGGAGGAGTATTGCTGTCCTGTAACATTCTAGAAAGTGGCCATTCTAGAGAGTGAGTCTGCAAGCATGAATCTCGCGAGATAACACATCCGAGAACCAGGCTTAGCACACTGAGTGCTAACAATGGCAATGTCTGCATAGACACAGATGGACAGGAGACCAGTGCAGCCCTGGTGCTGAGCTTGCCACGGAGGTCCAGCATGGCGGCCGCTCCCTAGCTTCTTCCCCAGTGCTGGTGCCATCCAGACAGTGGAGAAAGCTGTGGGGTGAGGATATAGGGGCAGATCAGGGGTGGGCTGCATACCATGGGTTCCAGAAGGAAGCGGTTCATGCCCTGAATGCACAGGCCTAGCAGGGTTGGGGCTGGGAGGAAGGTACTAGTTCTGGCCAGTATGCCCACCAGTGCCAGTGGTGTTGGCTGCTCCGTCTCAGGTGTAGGGTGCATATTGTTCCCTATGGTGTGGACTTGCTGCCTTGACACTTGAATGGTGATGTTCAACCCTCAGCTGAGGAGACAAGCCCAGAAGCCCAGTGCCCACCACAGTGCTGTGGTCTATACTGCTGAATTCTAAGGAGGGCTATAATCAAAACCAACTCACAAAATACCTGAAGATGTATTTACTTTATTAGTCCATGTTTGCAATACCTACCGTTTCCATTCCTTGTGAAGAGTTGGCACATGTACATAGCACATCATCATTCTTTGTCCTTTCCTTTCCCTTCTTCCATTTCTTGTCCTCTTCCCTTTGCAAGAGATGTACTCCCCAGAGCAGTACCAGGAAGTTTAACAGATGTGAGCTGGCTCCAGCCAGTCACTGCTCATCAAGGCAGAGTGCATCCCTGGGAGGAGGCTGGCTGAGTCCCAGGCCCACCCTGGGGATGGGAAGACGAAGCCCCCTTGCCTGACAGCCCCCAACACTCTTCCTGTTCAGGGAAACTAATCTCCTGGAAGGAAAGGAGAGGGAGGGAAGGAAGGAACGAATGAACAAACAAACGAAGGAATGAAAGAAGGAAGGAAGGAACGAAGGAAGGAAAGAAGAAAGGAAGGAAGGAACCCCAATATGCTGTTTCTCTACCTGATCATTTAAGTTGTATTTTTTTCCTTTCATGTCTTCATGTCATTCATAATTGCCTAAAATCTTAGAGCCTTTGAAAAGGATCTGGGGCTTAACCCTGAGACTAACAAACCAAAGGATCCAGCCAGGAGAGGGACAGGGCTCAGGACAGCCATACTCATCTGCACCACCCCACAGGCCCTCCACCTTCCCTAGGACGGAAGTGAGCAAAACCTGCTTGCTACCTTCTGTGCATCCACCCCAGATACCCCCAGGGATGTACACAGCCCAATTTGAAGAGCACCCCAGGGCAGTCTGCTCCAGGACCTATACGAAGAGATGAGGAAGTGTGGGGCCCTTTGGGGTCTCCAGTGACATCCAGTGGGGAAGCACCTTTGACACATTGGCCTCCCCAACTCAGTGTATAGGCAGCCGGGTATGTGAGGCCATCAGGAGCCCCCTGACCCTCCAGGAAGATGGGAGGTCTGAGATACACAGATGCACCCCCAGAACCCCACTTGCAAACCCAGGTCTTCCTGCCACCCACCTTCTAACTGTCTAATGGGCAGCAGAAAGTGGGGATGCAACTTGGAAGGGAGCTTGGGGAGACACTGACCTCCACAGGCACCCAGTGACACCCCTTCACCAAGAGCTCATAGCCTCTGCCAACCCCGTTTGCAGAGAGGGCGCTGAGCCGCAGGGCACAGACTGGCTTGCCTGAGTCACGCTGGACAGAACTGGACCTACTGCTCCTGATGTCTGTCAGGAGAGGGAAGGGAGGGTCCCCAGGACAGGACAGGACTCTGCTCAGAAGCCTGGGGGTTCTCAGCTCCCAGAGTGCACTGGATCAGGCCAGCATGGGAGAGGCCACCCAGCAGACACCTGATCTGCCAGTGAGGCATCTGAGAACTTGATCCCAGCATCCAGGCCTTGCCCCTTGGGTCCCTCCGACCAGTGACATTCTCAAGGGCACCTGGGCCTAGGCCTCATGAGCACAGAGATCAGTCCTGGATTCCTCAGCCTAGGGGCTGGTGGTGGCCGGTCCCAGGGTCACCTGAGAGGGCTGGGCATGGAGCGCAGACTGGTACTGTGCTGGCTCCACTATCCCTTGCTGAGTCACTTTCCCTCTCCAGGTCTTAGTTTCCTGATCCAAAGACTATATTTATGTATCTCTACCTGTAGGACCATTGAAGAAATGGAAGGGAGTCATGCATGGATAAGCCTTGTTTTCCATCCCCCTCCCAGCTACTGTTGTCACAATGGCCAGAGAAAACTTAAAAATAAGTCAAATTTTACCACTACCTGCTCAAAACCCAGTGGTTCTCACTGCTCTCAGAGAATCCAAACCTCTCATTGTAGCCTGCAGGCCCAGCATGATCCAGCCACCACCCCACTGCAGGGGGTCCTCGAGGACAGGCTGCCAGATCCATAGGAATTCCATGGCCCAGCTTTTTTAAACCCAGAGTTTCCTTAAAAGTACACAGTGTAGCCGGGCGTGGTGGCTCACCACCGGCAGAGAGGCAGGAGGATTGCTGAGTTCGAGGTTTGCCTGGGCTACATAGTGAGCTCAGAGCCAGCCTGAACTACAAAGCGAGACCCTGTCTCAAAAAAAAAAAGTACACAGTGTAAGCCTTTCATTAAAGCCATTGGGGATTCCAGAATAAATTAAGAATCTGTAACTAGGAGCAAATGAAAATGAGTATCATGCTGAAGTTGTGCTCTTGCGATGTACCTACCCTACCCCACCCAGAATGAGAGACAACATCATTTTTCAGCTCATCTGCTGTTCTTTAAAGAAGCATTTACCAAGTACCTGTTTGGTGCTAACCTCTGTCCTAGGTACTGGAAATGAGGCAGTAAGCAAACTACAAAGGCTCACTCCTCTCCAAGCTTTAGGCAGCCCAGAAAAAGCCCACAGAAACGAATTAATGAGCAAGAAAACAGCAGGTGGCCAGGGCTATGAGGGCAGCATTACAAGAGCAATCAAAGCGAGCTACACCACAGAGGGGCCTCAGACCCAACCCCTGCCTGTAATTGCCTGAGAACTCCTCTCAGAGGGTGGGAAACAGTGGGCCCTGCTCTCTGGTGTCTTCGGGTCCCCAGTGTACATTTCCTGGGCTCTGTTGGACACGCTGCTAGGGCAATAAGATTCCTGATCTCACATGGCAGCCGCTGGGGCCTAAGCCTTTGAGCTTCCCATTCTCTAGTAAAGAGCCTGAGGCTCAGAGCTCAGAGCTGTGCCGGCCCCAGCTCCCACAGCAAGCAAGTGACAGACCAGCAGTTTCCTGCAGTTCCTCAGCTTCCTGTCCTCTGGTTCCCCTCGCTCTCCTCCTGGGAGGTGGACATCAAGGGTCACCACAGAGAGAGCCCCAAAATCTATTGGAACCTGGAGCCATGGAGAGAGAGCCAAGTCCTGAGATGCCACTGTGTGTTCCGTGTGGCAAAGGGGTCACACCCTGGCCAGGCTCAGGGACAGCATGTGGGGTGAAGGCCCAGGTGTACCCTGTTACAGAAAGAATCCCTGCTGAGGCAGACTGTAGAGTGCTGAGCAAAGTTTTGCTCATTCCCACACTTTGGCTCGATTCCCTAAGGGCTAACCGGCTGCCCTCCCCTGGCGAGAGCTCAGCACAGCTCCGGGCTCACCCGATGCGTCCCAGCCCCCAGGCTCTACACCTCCCAGAAGCAAGGGGATTCCTTCACCTCTGTCGTGCCAGCAGCCAGGGTTCCAAGGAAGTGGAATCGATGAAGACATGATATAAAGGCGTGTGTGCTGGGCTCTCATCTACCCCACCCCTGCCGGAAGCCCCAGCCCAGCTCAGCTTGGGGGCTGCAGAGACCTAGAAGGTCTCACTTGGCCAGGGCGACAGCGATGTCAGCCAGCTCTCTGTCCCTTGCCTGCCAGGTCCCCATCGTCTCCTCTGTCCCCAATGGGGAGATGCCCAGGCCCAGAGGGTCTAAGGCCTTGGGAAGCAGAGTCTCTCTCCTGCCCCCAGCCGTGTTGTTAGGCTGAGCGAGGTCCCAGGCTGGTGAGAGGCAGCCCGCTCCTCCGAAGTCCTGGGAGAGCTAATTACCTAGCCACCAGGGAATGCGGAGTGAGGAAGCAGGTCTCAGGAACCTCGCTCTTTTACTTCTGTAGTTAATGCAGAGCCAGGCTGCAAAGGGTCCCTCTCATGTTCTGCTTCCCAGGAGGACTGGCTGTTTGATCTGGCACTGCCAGCTTTTCTGCTGCCACCGGTTGTACAAATGCCCTCTAACAAGTGTGTAATAAAGAAAGTGAGGCCGTGTGGGAGGCTGATGGAGGTGCCCTGACGTGGGTGGACCAACCCAGCCCAGTGGTATAATTCTAACCTCTGGGTTAACCTCCTTATTACATCTCCTCAGTGTTACCACCATCTCACAGATGAGGAAACTGAGGCCCTGCGTGCCTAAAACCATGCAGTGGCAGCTGCCAAGGTGAGATCCATCCAGAGCGGCGTGGCCTGGCACCTCCTGGGCACTTTAAACAACTCAGATCCCCGGCAATTTTCCCTGCCTTTACCCTGTGTATCCTGAAGCCCAGAGCCTCTTGGAACATATCCCCTAGCTTTGTACTGAGGTTTTGTCCCAGCAAAGCACCAGGAATGTTGATTTTCTGATAGCATGTTTTTCACTAATGGATTTTTTGTTTGTTTGCTTGTTTTGTTTTGTTTTGGAGACAGGGGTCTCACTTTGTGGTTCAGGCTGGCTCTGAGCTCACTATGTAGCCCAGGCAAGCCTCAAACTCAGCAATCCTCCTGCCTCTGCCTCCCGAGTGCTGGGATACAGGCGTGAGCTACCACGCCCGGCACTGTGGTATGTGGTATTGATGGCTGGTGAGCGTGAGTCTCCACACCCAGCATTGTATGTGGTTATGGGGGCTCGAACTCAGGACCTTGCACTTGCGAGGCAGGCGCCGGAACCACTGAGCTAACCCTCCGGTCCACTAATGGATATTTTACTCACTTGCTCTAAATCTCTGCATAGAGCTGCCCACAGCAGATGCACACCAAGCAGTGTGAGATCTGAGGGGGTTAGCCCACCTTCCTTAGGGAACAAGGAAGCCTAATGGGAAGCAAACAGAGCCCAACAAAGTGCCAGATACCAGGGAGCAGCAGGCCAGGGCCCTGCCTATGCAGAGCTGAGCTTTGCCCCACAGCTACACCCCAGCCCAGGAAACTCGCCTTTTGCGATTTATCCATCTGTAGATTGTTCCCGAGCCCTGCCTTGTGCTCTGCAGAGCTGTGAGCCCCAGGGATGGACACAGTAGTGAACAGAACACTGCCTCCTGCCCTCGTGGGCTCAAGTTCGAAAATTAGTAACAAGCAGCAGATGGGAGATGGTGGGGGCTGTCCACTGTTGCGTGGACATGGGAGGCTGGACTGGGAGGCAGAGAAGACCTGGAGGACAGCAGGGCCTTGAGGGCAGGTAGGACCCTGGGCTGTGGTGGAGAGGAAGCAGGCCAGGTATAGGGAGGCTATGAGCAGGTAGTGACTCAACATGTGCCTGGTTTTGCTCTTCCCTGAGCTGCCAAGCAGGTACTAAAACCCTCAGCTGTAGGCCAGAAGAGACTGGGCCTGTGAGGAGACACGACATACCCAGGCCCATGTGCAAGGCCGCTTTCCAAACCCAGCCCTAGGTGAGGCCTCCTCCGGCTTCCCCGGTGTGGGCCAGCCTGCTGAGAAACTGTGGGACCCAGCCCCAGGTTCTGAGCACAGTGCTGTGCACACCAGATCTCTCAGTGCTCTGAGCTGTTCATTTTGTGTTTGTTGCCGGGTCTCAGGCTGAGCCAAACTCAAAGGAATGTGATTTTAGGCTTTGTCAGGAACATCGTGTCTCCCCATAAAATTACAGAGGTGTGCATTGTGGTTGCTAGGCAGCCAGGTACAACCTGCTGAGAAGGGACAGTGATTCCCCCCTGACGGCAGTGGCTGGCCACCCACCTTCCTTCCTGACACGCCCCGGAACGCAGCCTCCATGAAACTCGAGTAGACAAGAACAGGAGAGGGTAGCAGATCCAAACACACTTAGGAAAGGTCCAGGCTCAGAAGATAAATAAAATGATCCATTTCCAAAACGTAACTAAAGAGCTTTCTGACCTTACCATGTGCTAAACAGTATTTTCAGCACTTTCCCTGCTAACGGTAACTGGGGGAGGCACTGATACAATACCCACTTTACAAGTAAAGAAACCGAGGCGCCTAAAGGTTAGCACGCTCTGCCTGTAATGGCAGAAGCAGGCAGTGCAGCTCTAAGCCTGGCATGGAAGCAGATGGACAGTGGCATCTCTGAGTTGGTCAGGCTGAGTCCCGCCGAGGCCCTGCTGTGTGCTGGACAGTTACACAGAGTGAGGCAAAGCTCAAGGTGGCCAAGGGACTAGAGGGAGGCAGACCCGGCTTCCATGACACTGGCAGAGAGGACACAGTACTGCCGAGGACAGTGCAACCAACGCTAAGAGGGCACGGACTGGGCCTGGGAAAGGAACTGCAAGTGGAAGGAGATGCACCGTAATGGATGGTGAGGGGAACTCCTCGCCCTGGACGGCGCACCCCTCAAAGCAGGAGTTACGCAGAACATGGCCTTCTGCTTGCTGAGGATGACACACACCTAACAGTGCAACTGTGACCATCGAGAAATGCTCGTTTAGCAAATACATAAACAAAGAGGAGAAGAAAGTGAATGAGTGAACAAGCAGGACCCATGTGACTGTCAGAGGACATCAGAGGCTATCTAGACAGCAACTAGGACTGGTGCAGGTACCGGAACAGGAAGTGCAAGCCCACCGCGGTCCCTCAGGGAGCGAGAACAGCGTGTCACAGGTCAGCAGGCTGCAAGGCAGGAGGATGGGTCAATATGAGAGGAGCAGACTTGCGGGGAGGAGTTGGGCTTATTCGCTGAGTTAGGGACATGGACAAACTATAGCCCTGCAGTGCTGTCGAGGGACTGAGAGAGAGAAGACAGGCTGAGGCCTCCCTGGCAGCCTATCCTAACCCCACCTGTGGCATCACTCATCCGCCCAGGGCCCAGACTCCCCGCAGGGGGCCTGCTCATCGGGCACAGGGCTTTCAGGACACAGCTTATTCCTCCCATCCCGGGAGTGGCAGCAGGAGTTTCCAGTCCAGGCCACTGAGGTCCACAAGGAAGGGGGAGGAGCAGCTGAGGGACGGAGGTGCAGGCCCAGCCCTTGACAGAACGTGGGGGTGTGAACCATCTGAGATCTGAATCACCAGCCTTTCTTTCTCTCTGATGACAAAGGGGGAGCTTTTTACACAGCAAAATTACCTTCTTATTGCTCGTTCCTTTCAATTAGTGAGAAGTTGTTATGATGAACACTATTCTGAGAGTGACTCTGGCAACTTTCTTGACAAGCCTGGCAGTACAGAGCTGTTGGGCTCATTACTCAGAAGGATTCATGCAGCGTGGTGTTCCTGTTATGGCCTCTGGTATGGCCCTGGAGCCAGACCCCGGCCCTCACTCCTTACTGAGCACCTACTCTGCACGAGGCTCCAGTCGGGGTCTCAGGACCATCTGGCCAACATGATCACCACGGGCCTCACAGCTGTCTGTGATTCCATGTGTGCCCAAGTGCACAGCCTTTCTTCCTGCACAATCTGTCCCTAACGGGAGCAGAGTTGAGGAATGTCCCAAGCCTCCTCCTGGCCATCAAGACAGCACTGCTGCCAGTCCCCAGAGTCCCTTGATACAGAGACCTATCCCTTCTCTCTGGAAGGAGGATGACTCACCTCTCACAGAAACATTCCCATAGGATGGCCAGAGGCCTCTGAGTCCTCAAGCTCCCAAGAAACTGGATTCCCGAAGCCAGACACATGTCTTCTCTAGGGCTTCAAACTAGCAAAAACTCAGCAGCAGCTTCCTACCAGCGCTTTCCCAGAACGGCACACTTCTGAGCCACACTTGGTCATTTTCTACAGAGACCACAGTGAGTCGCATGGATTTTGTGGCCATGGCACCTCCCCCTGCTGCATCCCCTCAGGCCTGCAGCCACTGTGTCACATGGTGGAACCCCAGTGCTATGTTCCCTACTACCCAGGCCCCAGAAAGAAGAGAGGCCCCTGCGAGAGGCAGAAGACGTGCCAACTGCTCTGTCATGTGGGCAGCAACAGGGGAGGCCTTTGCTGAGGTACCGGTGTCTGACCGCCAGTGTCAGACCCTGCTCAGGGTTCCCAGTCACAGCCGAGTGAGTGAAAGATGTGTGCACTCTGACAGAGGACTCCAGCTGTCTTCCCCACCAGAGGGGTGGCCGGGGAGACCAAGAGAAGAGAAAAGGCACATTTCCCCCAGAGGCTGGCACCAAAGGGTCCTGGTCCCCAGGGCTCTGCACCTGGGTGGGGCCCCCTCCATACCCTCCATATCTGTTCCTCCATCAGTTGGCATCTCGGCTAGGTGCCAGGGCCGCAGTGCTGACCCAGAGGCCTTAGAAGGCCCCTCATGAAAAGCTAATGACTTTGTGAGTGAACAATATGGTCACAAGAGACGTAAGCTGGAGGATCTCAGAATTTTTGAGCAAGAAGTGTGCTTGGAGAGCCGCTCCAGCCCTCAATGCAGAGGACGCAGAGCCTGAGCAGGCAGCACCATGGGCAGAGGCCGGGCCAGCACAGCCCTCCCTGCAGACCTTGGCATCTGATCACGTGGGGCCCCCGGGAACTGCAGGGTGCTGGGTGCTACGCAGGCTGTGGTGCTCACCCCACAGTGATCTTAGCAATGAGCACATGGGCCACAGCCCAATGTACTCTCGAAGGGCACGGGGCTGTGGTAGCAGGTCTGGCAACTCAGCACTTGGGGGAATCCCTGTGTGGGGACCTAGTGACCTCCTAGCTTCCCAACAGCCTAAGGCAGAAGATGGAGCCTGTAGCTGTAAGAAGGAGACATGGCCAGCACATTCAGGATCAGGAGGGCTCTGGGGCTGCAGGGCCAGGCGCTGGTCACCACAGAGGGCGAGATAACAAGGGGACCAGCTGCGGGTCCCGTCACTGAGGGATTTCACTGCATGCTGAGTGCAGCTTTTGGTTTTCAGACTGCGGAGGAAGTTGGTACCATTTGTCTCCATTCTGTAGAAGAGGAAACAGGCCCAGAGCTGTTTAGGTAACTCCTTTAAGATCACATAACTCGACAGGGACAGAGCCAGGACTTGCACTCAGTTCTGGCTGAGCCCACAGAGCCTCTCAAGCCCACGACAGAGCGCATGTTAGGTGGGCAGAGTTTAGGAGCCTGCCCTGTGGGGAGGCTGTGGAACATGGCAGCACAAGGCCACAGACCACCCAGGGGCCTGTCCACCACCCTCGGTGGCTCACCCTGGTGAGCGTCACTCTCCCTGGGACTTCATTTCCCCACCCGTGTGACAGCGCTGCTCCTCTTCTGTTTCCAGCCTCCTTCCTGAAGGCACAGACAGTGAGAGGCCCAGGTCCATGTCCCGAGGGTGTGGCATGGGGTTAAGACTGGGAATCCAAGTCCAGAGAACTGGGGGTGGATATCAGAAGATAATCTAACTGCCTTTACATCCCCATGCCTCAGTTTCCCCGCTGTACAGTGATGTCACAGGGAAACCATAGACATAAGTGACACGATGCCCACACAGGAAGTGCTCCGTGGCATTGAGTGTCACCATGGTGTAGACCTCCTGGTGTGCCACTGGGGTCCATCCCCTCAACTGTCTCCATTTCCTCCTCGGCGCTGCACAGCTCACAGGCTGCAGATGGTCGTGGAGGGACAGGCCGCTGTCCATGCAGGGCCTCTACAGCCCTCTGCTGCCCCGGCCCCCTAGGGGTTGATGAAGCAGGGTGTGGTGGCTCATGCCTGGAACCCCAGGTAGGATGATCACTGCGAGTTCTAGGCCAGGCTGGGCCACACAGGGAGTTCAAGACCAGCCCGAAGTACATAGTGAGGCTGTCTCAAAAAAAAGAGAGAGAGAAAAGAAAGAGAAAGGGAGAGAAATACACAGGGAGCTGTGAGAACATTTGAGTGCAACCTGGGAGAGGTTGCAGCCAAAAGGAGCACTAAATTAGTTACACAGGCAAGGAAGAGCATTCAGAGCAGAGGGAACAGCACTGCAAAGGCCCTCGGGCAGGAAGTGCTGGTGTTTGGAGTGTTGGAAGAGGGGCAGCGGCCTCTGTGTGCAGCTGCTGGGTAGAGTTAGACCGAGAGTGGAGGGAAGAGGCTGCTGGAGCCCTGCGCTGAGCAGCAGTGATGGCCTGGCCCAGGGCACAGGCAGCAGAGGGAGCATGCACTTCGAGATGGGGTTTACTTTGCACGCAGGAGTGTTGCTGGCTGGCACCGTCAGGTTGTGAAGCAGGTGAGACCCCATTTGGGTCACCGCTAATAATCTACGTGTGCCAGGCCCATCACCCCGGCCACCTAACCTTCACAGTCTCTGGACAGGGCACCACAGCCCCTGGGCGAGAACTGACTCAGCCAAGGACATGCAGGTAGCAAATAGGAAACCAAGATTTTAACCCAAGTATGTATGTCCCAAGTGTACCCCATCCAAAAGTCACACAGAAAGAAATCTTACTGACCTGTAGTACAGCTAATTCCCCCTTGAAACTAAATAAAACATGAACACATTCTCCTGGTAAAAGTTAAAACATTCTAGTCAATGCTGACCCGATAAATCTTGGCCGGTAATGCTACCTTTTCCTGTAGATGTCAATTTCATGAGTTCAGGGCAGATTCTTATGGACCTTTCTGCTACATATTTGCATGTATGTACTCATAAAAAATACAGTACTTTTTGGCATTTTCTGTTCTGTATAATGAAATGAAACTGTACATATTATTCTGCAACTTGCTTTTTTCACTCAACATTTTGCCTTGGAGAGCTTTCTATGTTAGTGCATATAAATGATTCATTTTCTTACTGTCATGTAGTATACTGTGGACTAGCGATACTTATTTATTTAGCCTACTTGCTTCCAAAGACAGAAAGATACTTCTCTAAAAATGTCATAGCATTCAAAGGGCTTGTGGGTCTTTTTTTCTTTAAAATATGAGACTTTTATTTATGCTAATGAAGGAACCCACATCACACTGACAACACAAATATTTAGCAACACCCAGCCTAGTGACTAAGTTTTCCCAATTCCCCTCAGGTGCTTGGCATCTCTGGGTGCTAGCTCTCACTCATTGCCAAGTCTTTGTTTATAGCAAGACTGCCTTAAGAATGACAGGAGGACAGCACAGTTGTTGGCTTTAATTTCAGTACTGGTCTTAGCACAAGCAGCATGGCCTGGCCCGGAAAGAGTATGGTGTGTAGCCTCAGAGACCCAGAGTTGAATCTTCGCTTCTCCCCTTTCTGAGCCTCAGTGTGTGCACTATGACACAAAGTGTATAATTCCCATCTTACTGAATGGACAGGAAAGTGGGACTCAGACACCTGTGGAAGTTGATCATTGCACAAGCTCATGTTGGCACCCATCAGGCTGAAGCCCCAGTAGAGGGAGGGGACTATAGGAAGGTTGGTCCTGAACCCCTGAAGGGGTCACTTGCAGTTACAGGAGACCGAAAAGATAACCCTGCCTCTGTGGCAGGCATAGCGTCTGTGAGTTCAAGGGAGGAGAAGGATATTCTTTCTGGGCTGTGGTGCCACCGTGGGCCACTTTCCCTCCTCTACCCCAGCAGCCAAGTGAGGTCCCCTCTGGGCCCCAAAGTGCAGCTGAGAACACTGAGCCAGTGAGGTTGCCTCACCCACACTCATCTTTAAGTTCCGATGCTGTCCTGGAAGGCTCAGGGAAAGCACACCATGCCACCAGAGGCAGTGAAGGACCCTCCACAGAGGAGACAAGGCAGGCTTTTCTGCCATCCATTCTCTCTGGAGGCTGAGACAAAGGTTGCCTGGGGACAGGCTGAATCAGACATCTTCAGGGAAGCTGATGGAGAAGCAGAGACTGTGAAAGGGCCGTAACCTGTGTGTTTGCATGCGTGCGTGCATGTATGTGTGTGTGTGTGTGTGCACGCACGCGCATGCATGTGCAGTAAGGCTCAACACAGCAGGATGAAGACTCTCTCCCTCCGTCTCCAAGGTCAGGCAGCTGGGGCTGGGCTGCCAGAGCCCACCATGGCTCCACGGCAGAATCACCCTCCACCCAAGTCAAGTTACTTCGCATCCCTGGGCCGCAGTTTTCCCATCTGTCAGATGAGAGCTGAGCCTGGCTGCTCACAGGTCTTGTCCTCCTCCTCCAACAGTATGGTGGAGCCACTGGAAGGAACTAGGGATAGAGTCATCAGATTTCACAAAGAAAAATATAGGACTTCCAGTGAAATTTGCACTTCAGTTAAATAATAAGTAATTTTAATAGTAATGTGTCCCAAATCCAATGTGGGACCTAGTCATGCTAAAAAAATTTCCGCTGCTTCTCTGAAACAGAGATCTTGCTGCGCACCTAGTGGTTCACCCAGTAACCTTACTCAGAGCTCAACTGCCCTGGATCCCAGGCCTTGGTAGATAATGGATGTTGTCTCAGTCTCATCCTCATCACTGGGGAAATAACTGACACCTACAGTTTAAAGGAGAAGTTTATTTTTGCTCAGTCTGTGGTCGGTTGAGGTGCATGGTAGGGGCCTGATTGAAGGAGCTGCTTGTGGCATGGTGGACAGGAAGCAGAGTCCAGTCAAGGGAGGAGCTGGAAGGAGAGCTGGACCCCTCTGGGTCGCACCCTCAGGGGCTGTCTCTTCCAGTCAAGCCTCCCCTCCTAATGGCCTCTCTACTGTAAGGTTCCCCCATCCAGTCACCCTTCGTTAGCCCTGCCTGTGAGCGCCTCAGGCTGGGCCCACCTAGGTAGAAGCCATAACAGATACTTGCAAAGTTTCAGAACCAGATCCCATAGCAACTGCTCCCTCTTTCCAACCTACCTTCTCCCTTTCCTGCTGGAGTGGACATTCTGGAGCCTCAGCCGAAAGGCTTTCTAAGGAATCTCCACACAGAAAAAGGTGCAGACTCAGCCTGACTCAGGAGAAGAGAGTGGTGACATACACCGGTGTCCACAGTCAGGTCAGAGGCACACCACACTCCCATGCCCGCTCCTGGCCACACCCACACACAAGTGTGCTCACCGCCATGCTCAAATGCTGCATGCAGGCCCATGTGCCGCTTCTTCTGTGTGCTCATGTGACAGCCAGATGGCAGACCTGCAGGGCAGCAGGAAGTGTGCGCGAGAGACTGAGCCTGTAGTGAATCCACCAGGCTGCATGTTTTTCTGGTCTCAGGCGCTTGCACCCTGCACACGAGGACCGTCAATACATGTGATCATAAATTGCACCTGTGCCTGGCGTGCTCTCGTACCTGTCCTGAACTTCTGGACACACCCAGACCACATGAGAGGCCACCCAGGGTAGTCCTTCGAAGAGGCTCGTCGAGCACAGGTTCATTAGGGCTCTGACTGCGCAGGGCCTCCAGCAGCCTCAGCACTGTATTTCCGTGTGGCCCCTGAGTGGAGGAAAGGAAGGAGCGGGCTCTGCTATGCACTGACACCCAGAGTCTCCTGGGCTGTGGATGGCAGCCTCAGAGGCAGTGGCAGCAAAGGGGGGCTCTCTGTTGCCATTTGACCCCTCAGGACCAAAACCTGGTCCTGTGTGAAAGAGAGCAAATGGGCGAATCATGGGGCTGGTGCCGAAGGCTCCCTGGAAGGACAGGGCAGGTTGTTCCAGCTGGGTAAATGTGGACGGCTTCTAGTAGGAGGCAGTAAGCTCCAGTCAGAGCTCGTACCACATCTCTCAGGGGGCTCATTCCAACACAAGGGGCAGGGGCCAGACCCGCCCTGGGGATCTGAATCTGCAGGGCCAGAGGGCCATGGAGAACTTGACCTTCAGCTCCCAGGTGATGCTAAAGCAGCTCAGACTGGGGCAGGGCAGGTGACACAGGACTCCGTGCATAAGGACGACTAAATTTCTGGCTATAACAGGGAACCTTCCTGAGTTCTCTGGGACCCCTGAGGCCCAAGATATGACCCATCCTGATTCAGCCAGAGCCCCCTGTTAGAAACCAAGGTGTTGAGACTTTGTGAAGCTCCCTGGAGGTCGCTGGGTCACAGCCATAGTGACAGCAGGTGACAATAGGCACATCCTCACCAGGTGACAGCAGAAGCCCTGTGCTAAGGTTATTCAGATGTCACCCATGAGGAAACTGAGGCCCAGCGAGCAAAGCCACCTCCCACAGGCACAGCCCTGGCCATGCTCAATGTGCTGTGGCCTCTCGCACATGCTATGCCCATAGCTCCCCTCAGAACCTCCCGGCCTGCTCCGGGTGAGAGCTGTGCCCCTGGCAGGGCAGTGATGCCCCTCAGGGCTCTCCCCAGGGAAGCACGCATGACTGGTTTCATCAGCAATGACCCAAGCTTCCCAGAGCTACAGAGCCCCAGCTGGCCCTGGTCAGGGTTCCCACGGGCTGTCAGGTGGGGTCATCGCAGGGCGTTTGTTAGAGCAGCTCAGTGGCATGGGACTCTGCACCTCTGTGAGTCAGCAGGAGAGCGGTGCCACATAGGGGGCGCTAGCAGCACTACTCACTTCCAGGCTTGAGTGAGGCAGCCTGGGGCCCTGAGCGGGGAGCTATTGACCAAGTTCACTCAGAAAGGGGGCTCATGGTTATGGAGGCGGGGGACATAGGCTTTCCACAGAGCCCAGCCTGTAGGTGGGAGGCACCCCACATGCAGGAAGAGAAACCCCTGTCCCTGTCCCTGTCCCTTGTCACCAGGACAGAGGGAACCCAGCCCTCACCTCCCTCCTTCACAGTGACTACTAATCCAGCCCTGCTCCCAATACCCATTTTATTTTGACTGGTTAATCGCACCTGCCTGCAAAGCAGCTCATAGAAGTTTGTCTCACATAAGAGTTACAATGACCTAAGTGAGGAAATCCAGACAAAAGACAACAAGAGAAACGAGATGAAGATCCCCAGGCACCGAATCTACCGCGAGTCCTCAGTACAGCTCTTGGGGGAGCTGCAGATTCAGGGCCGAGCAGCCAGGCAGGAGGGGAAGAAGCCACAAGGTGAGCGGCTGAGTGTGCCTCGCCGCTGCCGCATTGGCCCCAGGATAGCTCCCAGCACGTGGGGTGGGGTGGGGCCTGGTCTCTGTAGAGCAGAGTCCTGAATCCCTGGGGCCTGGCATCTGGGGACAGGCTATGATGGCAGCTGGACAGGAGGGCCAAGAGTGGACATGCCATGTAGACCAGAGGAAAGGCTCTCCCTGGTGCAGAAGGGGCAGAGGCGCAGATATGCCAGAACATTTGCTGTGGAAAACAAAGAGAGGCATGGAAGCACCGGGCACCAGGGGTCCCTGTAGACAAGAGGGCGCCAGCAGGCACCCCCAGAGCTGCCTCTGTTGCACCTGGACACATCCGTCACTCACCCACTCCTCGGTGCAACTGAGCTTAGGGCAGACACACACACACAGACCAGTGGGGACCGCGGGGATGGCAGGGAAGGGCACCGCATGAGCAGATGGTGGCGAGAGGAAGCAGGCACCCACCAGGGCTCTCCTGCTGTGGCTGGGACAAAGCCAGTGACAGACAAGGCTGCAACTGGAAGTCAGACCCTGAGGCTGCAGTGGGCCCTAGAGAATCTTTCCTGAGGCCATTGGCACATCCGGGGCTGCGGAGCAGGGGAGGCTGGAGTGCAGGGCGGGGTTAGCAGGGGGCCCAACCACTCCAATCCAGCTCCAGCACAGGGCTGCACATGGCTTTCCCTGCGGCCTGCTCCGGGGAAAGAAGGTGGGACCCCACAGACCATCTGCTGGGAGTCTGGTCCCAGGGTGCTTTGTCTCAGTCCTGGCTCGTCTGGGGCTTCCTAGTTGCTGAAGGAGTGATTGATAGGTGCGTGAATAACCACCCCATGCACCCTGATAACCCCACTGCAGAGAGGAAACCAGGGCTCAGCACACTGGGGCCATCAGGCTGGGATGCTGAGCCAAGAGGAGGTTGTTATGGAAGGTGAAGGGAGACCCCGGGGCTGTGCTGTGCTGCCCGGGAGGGTGAGCCGAGGCAGGACAGGAGCAGGGTTCAGTGAGTGGGGTGCAGCGTTGTGTCACCTCCTGCAGCTGCCTCACTGAGTCTCCACTTCCCCCTCACATGGATCTGCGTCTGTGTCAGTAGCACCCCAAGGGACACTTGCACAATCTGAGACAATCTCATCTCAGGGCCTGCAGTGTAGAGACGGTCTTCCAAATGGCATTGCACTCACAGGGCTGGACTGCAGTGTGGAGGTGCAGATGGCTGCCAGTTTGGGGTGGTTCTACTTGTGGGTCGTCCAGTTTTACAAGGGCAGGAGAGAAACCCACACACACCCATTTTGTTTTATACTTCATACAGTGTTCAGTAAATTACGGGAACTAATTCAGCACTTTACCGTAAAGCAAGTGCTGATGTAAGTGTCTGACATCACTCAGATGGCCCAGCCGAGCTGTGACACTCGGTCAGTGAGGTGGACAGCAGCACTTTCACCCTGCGTCCTTGTCACCTTGCTGAGTGTCTCAACTGTGCAGTCAGGAGCACCTGTATCTCAGGGGAACACTGACCAGCCCCCTGCTTGGCTCTCTGGTATTATGGGAGCCCTCACGGAAGGGCCAGGCTCCTGGGCCAGGTACAGAGGTGTTCTCTCCTGCTCCCCACTTCCCTGCAGCCCAAGGGCTGCACAAGCCCGTCTCCTGAACCCCCAGGCCAACCTTGCCCAACTCTGTCTACAGGTTTGCCGGGTACCACTCCAGACCTGGAAAAAAGAAAGCAGATTTTTGGGCAAAACTTTATACCTCCAAAGAAGCCAAAAACCTTCCTGCAGCTGGTGTGGGAAGCGCTGCAGGACGTGACGCTCATCATCCTGGAAATCGCGGCCATCATCTCGCTGGGACTGTCCTTCTACCACCCACCCGGCGAGAACAATGAAGGTAAGAGGAGCCCGCCCTGGAGGGGCTTGGAACTGCCGCTGCTGGGGTGGAGCCAGGGCCCGGCCTCCTGCGGCTGAGGTACCAGGGGCAGCCCAGCTACCACGGGGGTCGCAGGGGCACTGGCTGGGCACCGCAGCGTGCCTGGCTCTGGGTGGGAGTGTCTCCCTAACACCCCTTGAAAGAAGCTGTGCTTTCTGCATTTTAAAGATGAGGAAGCCGGACGTGGTGGCTCACGCCTGTAATCCCAGCACTCGGGAGGCAGAGACAGGAGGATTGCTGAGTTCGCAGCGGCTTGCCTGGGCACCATAGTGAGCTCAGGGCCAGCCTGAACTACAAAGTGAGACCCTGTCTCAAAAAAACAAAAAAAAAAAAAAAAAAAAAAAAGATGAGGAAGCCAAGGCACAGAATTAACGTGCGAGTAGTCACCCCGTCTAAGACCATTTTAGGAGATGTTACTGAGTACTTTGTAAAGAAAAGAAATGTATGTTTTGGGGTTCTGGAGGCAGGGAAGTCCCACATCAAAGCACCAGGATCTGCTGTGTTCCAACGTGACGGAGGGTGTCACGTGGCAAGATAGCAAGGGCACCAGCTCAGCCTCCCCTCTGCCTGGAAAGCCCCTGGTGCCAGCGGGGCCACTCCAGCACCATCCACACGTGAACATGGGCATTCAGTCTATTCGGGAGCTTTGGGGATCCACTCAAATGACAGCACCCAGCTAGTAGTAAAGGGCCCTCAGGTTTTGCTGTCGTACCTGTTAAAACACAACAGTGGCAGGCTGTGTGTGGTGGCACATGTTAATCCCAGCACTCAGGAGGCTGAGGCAGGAGGATCACTGTGAGTTCAAGGACATCTTGAACCACATAGCAAGATCCTGACCCCAAAACAAAAACAAACAAAATTCAAAGCACAGCAATTGCATTCAGTTGGAGGAACTTGCTGTAACCTGGGTTTGAGGTCAACCCCATCCAGGCTGATGCGTGAGGGCCCCAACCCCCTTCTCACCCTGATGACAGATCCCCTGATTGCATACCTCATGGGCTGAAGACGAGCTTCCTGTTCTGATGGCACTCACACCCCATTCCCTGAGACCTTCCTGGGTCCCCACCCTGTGGGATTGGAGCCTCAGGGACCCTCGGGGATCCCTGAGGTCTGCAAGATTTCACCAGAGCTCTTTGTACCTGAAGTCCTAAGACAGAGACTGGCGAACTGGTCCCAGGCCAAGTCCAGGATGCCGCCTCTTTTGCTGTGACCTTAAGAGTGGTTTTGACATTTTTTTAAGGCTGAAAAATCCAAAGAGCGTCACTTCATGGCATGGGAACACACCATGAAATTCCCGTGCCGTTGTCTAAAGTGAAGTATGCCCCGCACCATCCGTGGTAGCAGGTGGCCTGCAGAGGAAAAGCCCACCCCTGCCTGGGCGAGCAGGACAGAGAGCTGGGCCTCGTGAGAGCCTCTGTCTCTCTCTCCACCTCCTGCCCCTCTGTTGCTCTCTCAGTCTCTTTCATTCTGCACGCTCTGAGTGTGGAAAGAGAAAGGAGTGGCTGACTGTGCAGCCTCCCTCCCTCCCCGGCCCTCTGACCTCACATCACTCACCTCCTCTGAGCTCCCCGGGCTGTGAGGAAGGGTCTCTCGGCTGGTGCTAACACCACCTGGCTGCAGGAGCTGGAGCCGCTGCTGCTGCGGGCCGACCCTCTCCAGGTCTCACTCAGGCCAGACCCTCTGTACCTCCCAAGAGAAAGCTGTTGGGCCCCTCTGCCTCCCCTGTGGATGGTCTGTCCCAGGTGCGGTCTGTGTAACACACTTCTATACATCTGATGCCCAGCGTGATTCTCACACACAGACTCTGGGGCCTGAGGGCTGTCTCTAGAACCTGCCCATGAATTCTGAATGGCAGGGGGTGTCTCCAGAGCAAAGTCTCTCTGCTCCAAGTCAAGACTTACAATTCCTGGCACCGTCAACTCCCCACGCCGTCACTGCAGACATGGTCACTGAGCACCTACTACGGGCTGCACCCTTTCCAACTCCTTCCCTTTGGTGCCATCTTTAGCCCTTTCCTGGTAAATGTCCTTTGATTAAAAAAGGATGTTACAAAGTCCATACAACGTCCCTGTAGGAAAATCTAAGATGCCCCACTAAGCTGAAGGCAGCTGTGTTCACTGCAGCCCCACAGAGAGAGGCTCCTCTCCTGAGCCCGAGCACTGAGCCCCAGACCTTCCATGTTGCTGAGATCCTCTGCCCAAGTCAGCCTCAGCTTTCACCAGTCCGCACCCTCTCCATGTGCACCTTACACATGCGCGCGTGCGCGCACACACACACACACACACACACACACACACACACGTAGTTCTCAAGGCTCAGGGATAGAGTGGGAGAAGAACAGAGAGGGCTGCGTGGCCCTGTCAGCTCCCCTCTGCACCCACCCGCTGCCCTGGGCCCACAGCCTTCCAGAGCCGTCAGTGGAGCAGCCTCTTGCTGCAGCTGCTGACCTCAGGCCCGTTTTACAGAGCAGAGCAGGACTGCTCCGCCAAAGACACACAGCTGTACCCGCCCCACAGCAGGGGAGGCTACAAGCTTGGTCTGAATCGCGACGTATGCTTGATTTCTTTCTCTCCAACACCAGCCGCCACCTCCTGGCTGGCAGGTTTATGGCCTGGGTTCAAGGCCCAACTATGCCCATCCTGGGCGTGGGCCACCTCCACTGAGCTGACCTCAGTGCCTCCACCCTTCACGATGGGTGAATAATCAGCTACCTCGGTCTCCTGTGAGGACTGAGGGCTGCAGTAATGTGAAGCATTCCCCCCAAGGCTGGCGTGGTACCACTTGAGCTAAATCCCCAGTCCCACCTCCCACTTTATTTTTGTTGCCCAGGCTTGCTCTTGCTATTCTGGGTCTCTTCTGTTTCTATTAAATCTTAGGATAGTTTTATCTAGTTCTGCCAGAAATGCTGTTGATGCTTTGATCAGGATTGCATTAAATATGCATTGGCTTTGATAACATGTCCATTTTGACCATTTTGATTCTCCCTGTCCAGGAGCAGGGGACATAGTTCTATTTTCTGATGTTCTCTTCGATCTCCCCTTTTCAGAATACTATAGTTTTCATTACAGAGGTCTTTCACTTCCTCGGTTAGGTTAATTCCTAAATGCTTAGTTTTTCTTGGTGTTCCAAGGTTTTTTAGTTGTGTTGTCCTGGCTGCCTCAATGCCCTGAATCAATTCAGAATAGTCACCTTCTGAGTCATCTTGACTTAGGGAAGAGCCGGAAGCACAGTGCAGCTCCAGTGCCTGAGGTGGATGTGAACACACTGCATGTCTTTATGAACCTGCCTGTTTGACATTTAAAAAAAAAAATGATGTCTGGAACTGCTTCAGAAGGTGACAAAAACAGTGGGATACGTGTGTTTAAGTGAAAGGAAGTATATTGAGGAAGACTTGTTGCAATGTGTCTTTGGCTGTGATTTTTTTTTTCAACACAGGGTCTCACTTTGTAGTTCAGGCTGGCCCTGAGCTCACTATGTAGCCCAGGCAAGCCTCAAACTCAGCAATCCTCCTGCCTCTGCCTCTCGAGTGCTGGGATTACAGGCATGAGCCACTATGGCTGGCATTGAGGTGTGTGGTACTGATTGCTGGTGGGCATGAGTCACCACACCTGGTATTGTTGTATGTGGTTACCAGTGATCGAACTCAGGACCTGTGCTTGCTGGGCAGGCGCTGGAACCACTGAGCTAAATCTCCATAATTTTTTAATTTAAACACACACCATATTTTTTATGAGCCCCTGAAGCTCCAGCTAGGATTCAAATGCAGGCTAGTCAATGTCAGTCCTTTTTAGCAGTATTGTGACCATCATTACCACCATAGGCTTGTCCAACCAAACTGTTTAAAATTATTGAAAAGTCCAAAACTCCCACGGGACCACAAATGATGACACTGTTCACCAGCCACAGGGAGCAGCTGCTATGCTCAAGGTTTGGGCTATCAGGGATACACGTGGCCTGGCCATGGTGACTTTCCTTCCCGAGCTTAGAGCTGCCAGCCTGGCCCCACTCCCAGAGCAGAGAGCTGCAAGCATTCCTCTTGGCTTCTTCTCATGGTGCTTCTAACCCATGACCTTCCAGAAGCTTCTGCTCAGGTCATTTGAAGGTGTTGTCCTCTGTTTGGAGACCAGCTTGGACCTTGTGCTCAGCCTGTGAGTCTGTGGCAGCTCCCACAGGAAGCCAGACGGCAGGCCAGGACCTAAACCCAGCTCTGCTGTGTGACCCCGGGGAGTCCCTGCTGCTCTCTGACACAGTCTCTTCCCTCACTCAGCCAGCTGGCACTGCCCCAGTCCCCAACCCCCTTGGATGAAACCCCTCCACGTTCTCCAGGGTATAGACAGACACTGTCTGAAGGGACCCGCTGTGGAGACAGCATCCGGGCCTGGTCTCACTCCAGCTGTGCCTCTCCCCACTCTGGGCTTCATTTTATTCATCTATAAGTGGGACAGCACATGGGACAAGCAAGCTCCCTTGCTTGGGTTCTTATGGGCATGAGGGAATGCTTGGAAAGGCCTCAGGCTCAGCCGCGAGCAGACCCACCTTCAGACCTGAGGCCCTCAGCCTGGATGCGCCTGCTACTTCTCCTTCCCTTTACCCCAGGGTCCGGGATTAAAGCGCCATCTCCTAGCCCAAAGGTGTGGGCTCTGAAGCCGCAGTGCCTCCTACCAGCCCTGCCTGGCTTGAGAAAGTCACATAAACTCCATTCAGAGCCTCAGCTTCTGCGTCTGGGGACTGGGCAGAGTGAGCTGACCACTGTGAAGTCAGGTCTCAGGACCCAGAGGTGCTGAGTGGGTGGACTTTGTCACTGGGTCACTCACGTCTGTCACTTGCCAAACTGAGCTGTGGATCCAAGCAGCAAGGCCCTCTCACCTGGCTTACGCCACGGCCTGCTTCTTCTGCCGTCCACAGGGTGTGCGACAGCCCAGGGCGGGGCTGAGGATGAAGGAGAGGCAGAAGCAGGGTGGATCGAGGGGGCCGCCATTCTCCTCTCGGTCATCTGCGTGGTGCTGGTCACAGCCTTCAATGACTGGAGCAAAGAAAAACAGTTCCGGGGCCTGCAGAGCCGCATCGAGCAGGAGCAGAAGTTCACCGTGGTCCGGGCCGGCCAGGTGGTCCAGATCCCTGTGGCTGAGATCGTGGTTGGGGACATCGCCCAAATCAAATATGGTACGTGTCCCAGTCACTGAGCCCTCTAGAGCGGGGTCCGGGCAGAGCGGGAGACTGATGGGGCAGCCGCAGGAAGGCCGGCCTGTGGAGGGTACATCCCTGAAGGCTGGTCCTGAGCAGCTGTGGCCTGAAGCCTTGCAGAGGAGGCAGGGTACCGCCTACAGGAGGGAGGGCTCCCGAGTGATTTAAATCATGCACCGCTTCTCCAACTTCCACCCACGGCAGCACATTGCTGACCAATCACAGGGCAAGGCTGGGAGCCACCACAGGTACCTTCTCAGTGCCACACTCTAGGGCTTCCTCTCCTCAGAAGTCTGAGAGGAAATTCACTCCCCTCCTGATCTAGCTGTGGACAGGGGGGTGCTGGGCTAGAGGAGGTATTCAAGAGAGCGGAAGTGAATGACCCTTTCATCTGCTCACACCAAAGAGTTGAAGTGGGCCCCAAATCCAAGCCGGCCTGCAGAAGCACTTTCTGAAGTACAGGCCTGGGTTATGACTGGGCCCAGCCTCAGCCCAATGCTCAGCCCTGTGCTGTTCACCTCAGCCCCGTCTTTAGCTGCCATGGTGCCATCTTGGTTCCTGCACCCAAGACTCTGGGCCTTAGACCCTCCCTGGCAAACCTTCCCTCATGATCATTCCTTTAGAGGACTTTCCACCTCTTGACCCCCGAGACTACTAGAGACCACTCACTCCTGCCTCTTTCCCTCCTTCCAGGTGACCTGCTCCCTGCTGACGGCCTCTTCATCCAAGGCAACGACCTCAAGATTGATGAGAGCTCCCTGACCGGGGAGTCGGACCAGGTGCGCAAGTCTGTGGACAAGGACCCCATGCTGCTGTCAGGTGAGCTGTGGCCCTTCGCGAGCCCCTGGCCTCCACTCTGACCCGTCGGGCAGCTCAGCCCCAGTGAGAACAGCACACTTAACATTGCTATGACCCAGGCACTGCCATGAATGAGATAAACTGAGGACCCCACCCCTGGAGCTTCCCTTCTAGGGACTGTTTTCTGGAAAGCCCCTCCCTGAAGGCCTTTCATCTGGGACAAGAAGGAATAGTAGTCAGTCAGATGACAGTCTCGGTGGAAGAGTACTGTGCACCAGGCCCCAGGTGGTACTGGCTGAGTCCCCGCCCTGAGGAGCCTATGGTCAGTAAGGAAAGAGAGGCCATGTGAAAGTTCTAGCAGTGACAGTGTATGAAGAAAACTGAACAGGACAAGGGCAGATCGGGGAAGGCCTCTGCAAAGCGGCCATGTTGAACCATGGTATGAAGGTGTGAGAAGGACCCAGACTGTGACTTCCAGGGAAGGAGTAGAAGTGAAGGCTGAGGCAGCACCATACCAAAAGACCACCATGGAGAAGGAGAGGGGCCAGAGGTCAGGCCTACAGACTGTGGCCAGGAACTGGAAATGATTCAGAGTGTGATGAGGATTCTTGGGCATGGTTTTCTTGCCACTGCCGTTGTTGTCGTGTGTTTTATTTTGTCAAACCAAAGCCTCACTGAGGTACACAGGCCGGCATCAAACTCACAGTCCTCCTGCCTGCACCTCTTAAATGCGGGGGTTACAGCCGTACACTGCTGTGCCTAGGTTCTGGCATGGCTTTTAGCAGTGGTAGATGCCATCTGCATTTGGAAGCATACTCTGGCTACAGCAGGGAGTGAGGGGGAGGGGAAGAACACACTGCCCCAGCCTCTTGTCCAGCAGTGCTCAGCAGATGTCCTTGGAGACAGGGATCCCACACACTGGTCAGACCCAGCCACTGCTCTTGGGAAGCCCCAGGGTGATTGGGCTTGGAGAGCTACCTGTATACAGGTAGCTCCCCAGTAGAGGTATGAGAATGTATTGTAAAGGAAGACAAGAAGAAGGCAAAGTCCCCAAAGGAGATGATGTTGAGCTGGGTTTTGTAGACTGAGTAGGAGTTTGCCATGCCCAACCATGGAGAACAGGCCCATCTGGCAGCAGCAGCTGTGTGCAAAGGTCCAGAGACCTGGAGGAGTGTGAAATGTCTTATAAATACAAAGGGAAGCATGTGCCATTCTGCAGGGGTTAGTAGAGAGGAGTAAGAATCAGGCTGGACCGTTTAATAGCCAGAATTTATTCAACTAACACCAGTTAATTAAACACCTGCTTTGCACTGGTAGCACATGGGACAAACAAGGTCCCTGCCACCCTGCAGCTGGAGCTAGGAATCTAGTGAAGAAGATGGCTCTAAAGGAAGAAGCATGCAAACAGGTCAGGCCGGCTCAGTTGATGACGAATCAGATAAGGGCACGCTCTGCAGAGGGCAGGGCCCAGAGGCTGCTTCTGAGCTAAAATGGGAGCAAAGAAAAGAGCAGTCCCCACAGAGGGACAGCAAGTGCGAAGTCCACCATCCCTGAACTTGACCATGGGGACATGAAAGTTATCAGGCCCCCCTGGAGCCCTGGGCTTCAGGAGAGTCCAAGATGGCCACAGCCCTGAGGCCCCTGAGGAGCCCTGGGATGAAGTGTTTTACAGACGAGCAGGGGCACATATCTGATGAGTCATCCGATCAGCTGCCGCCCGGGGGAGGCTGAGCTGCATCGAGGAGCAGTTAAGGCTCCCGACAGTTTGGAGAAGGGACAAGGCCACAACGGATGCTGGGAGGGCCTGGGGAGGGAGCGGTCAGCCACCAGCCCGGTGTCTTCACAAGCCGGCCATTGGGAAGCACAAGGGCAGTGAGAGCCTGGGGAAAAGCCTGGATGGCAGAGGGGGTGGGAAGCCAGCCAGCAGCCTAGAGTGAATCACACGGCAGCGGGGCAGGAGGGCCTGAAGGGAACAGGGACACCAAATGCCAGACGATGCTAAAGGAAGAGGGTAAAAACAGACTGTTCCAGGCCACTACCAGGAAGGAAACGGTTTTAGGGGCATCGGGGTTTAGGGGACACCTCTCTGCTCTGTTGTCCTTCTCGGTCAAGGAGAAGGACTATCTGGGAAGGGGCCACGGCAACCCCTGCGGGGCCTAGAAGCTGAGGGAGCCCATCGGGCCTGAAGCGCCTCGGCGCCTTGGTGTGGAGGGGTCCAAGCACCGGGCATGAGCCAGCCACTCCAGGTCCCTGCAGGCATCGAGTGTGTCAGGGGAAGGCAGGCCGGTGGTCAGCCCAGGAGCAGGTGGCTGTGAGCCCTGAGATGAGAAAGAGGTGACCCTTGCCACCTCAGTCACCCCTAGAACCCACATCGCACACATGGCTTTGGTCTTCAAAGAGCCCTCGAGGTGGAACAGGCTCACAGCTGCCGAGGGACATCAGCCATGCCCCATCATTGTACCTCAGGCGAGGTGGCACCATGCGCTGCAGCCTGAGGCTTCCATGACCGGTGTCAGTTGCTAGGTGGCTGGTCATCCAGAGGAAAGTTTCGCATGTCCACCAACCTCACAGTACCCACGAGGGCAGGGTGGTTGGCAGAAGGAACACTAGTCAGGACCCACAGGGATCACCTTGAGGACAGAGGGCACCAACAGAGGAAGGCAGAGCTCCAGGCAGTGTGCCTGCAGTGCCATGTGCGTACCCAGCCTGCCCAAGCTCCCGGGGCTAGAGACCCGCCTTCCTTCCACTGGGCCCTCTCACCCACCCGGATAGCCTGCCTCTTAGGTGCTCCTCTTCCTTCCTCTCACTCGCAGAAGCCCTGCCCATCTCCTCAGGCCCTCTTTCTCCCTGAAGGTCCCTGTTGTGCCCCTGCCAATAGTCACTCCTTTTCTGCTGAGAACACACGCTGTGCCCTGGACAGTTCCCCACTGCACTTGGCCTAAGCAGGCACAGTCTTGTAACGGTGAATCGTGCACTGCACAAACCACCTCACACAAAGAACAGAAGCACCACGAGGCCAGGTCAACTACTGCAATCTCACTGCTGGAGGCCATCTGCAAGGACCATGTGCAGACGGTGCAGCCGAGGCACATTTCTATATCCGTTCTCTTGCCAGACTCCCAGGCAACTGGGAGAGCAGCCCTAGCCCCCAGCCATCAGGAGGTTATGCCACGCTTCAGCCCTGGGCCTCCGAGTGAGAGGAGAAAACCAGACAGAGGTGTAGATGGCAGAGAATCAGCCTAGAGGAAGCTGACCTGAGCTCTTGAAGGAAATGGCTTTGCAGCCTAGAGCACGTCACTTCCCTGCTCCTAGCCTCAGTTTACCTGTGAGGCCAATGGAGTCGTGATGGAGGTTGAGCCCCCAGAACTTGCCTTCCCCGCTGCTGGGGTGGCACCTGGCCTGGTTCACAGAAGCATGTGTCCCCCATGCCTCCACCCCTTCCCAGATCTTTGGGCTGCCCTGTCCACCTCAGCATCTGAACTCCTCATCACAGCCACATGGACCCTGAGCAGACCAGACCCCCTGAGTCTGAGGCATGCTGGGGGCCTCAGGGGGCCTCAGTTAGATGTCAGGAGCCCGAGGGACCTGCCTAGGGCACCCGTGGGGTCCCCATAGCACTCAGAAGCCTCCAGCTCTCCAGAGCCAGAGTAGTTCCTGCCTTTGCAAGGCTGAAGCCGTGCCTCAGGGGTCTCGGCGTGCTTGGCCAAGTCCTCTCACCTCTCTCAGCCTCCTTATCCATCTGCACACATGAGGGGTCAGTGGGTCCCCTGCCCGCCCCAGGGCTGCTGTGGAGATCCCCGGATGTGCGGGCACAATTGTCCTCTCAAACACTGCATATGAGTTGCCATCCGGGGACAGGAAGAGCACAGCACCTGGAGGCAGTGACCCCCAGATCAGTCCCCAGCACAGACGGGCAGACAGGAGTCCATGTCTAGGGGTAGGGTGGATGTGCTCAGCCTTGCCAGCTCCCCCAGGTGCAGCTGCATGGAGCATGGGCACCTAGGCATGAGCACAGCTGCTCCTACTGCTGCCAGCCAGCCTGTCCCAGGTGGGACACCTGCTCACTTCAGAAGGGCCAGAAATCCAGACAGTCGAAGGCCTGCTTCCCAAGACTTAAGAGTTCACCAGACTTTCAATCTTTTAAAAGTCCATGTAGGGCCGGAGATTTAGCTCAGTGGTTTCAGCACCTGACTAGCAAGCGCAGGGTCCCTGGTTTGATCCCTGGTAACCACATACAACAATACCAGGTGTGGTGGCTCACTCCCTCTGACAATCAGTACCACATACTACAAATGCCAGACTTGGCTCAAGCCTGTAATCCCAGCACTCGGAGGCAGAGGCAGGAGGATTGCTGAGTTGGAGGTTTGCCTGGGCTACATAGTAAGCTCAGGGCCAGCCTGAACTACAAAGCGAGACCCTGTCTCCAAAAAAAAAAAAAGGTCCCTGTAGAAGAAGCAATGTGTGCAGGTGGGTCCCACCGTGCAAACACCGAACTGCGGTTACTTGTTTAGCTGCTATTCTAAGATTATTTCAAGCTTTAAGAAAAGTTGTGCAGGGCCGGAGGGTTAGCTCAGTGGTTCC